>JABTXL010009415.1:6104544-6147044 GCA_025134845.1 Neodon shergylaensis | reverse complement strand
CCTGGGGACCTTACAAGGCATTTAATAGCTCTTCCTAGTCCTCCAGTCTGCCGTGTCTGCCCCCCCCCCCCCAGCCCCAGCCAGAGCTTCAGTTTAGTACTGCGGAGGCTGATGTCTCCCTCAGGTTTGTGTTTATAAAACGTTCCTAGGTGGTTCTCTCCTTCTGCCAACTTGATCATGCTCAGGTTTTCCTCTGTTGGTCACTCCCTGTTGAGCAGGGTGCTGCTCCTCCTGAGGGAAGGCAGGAAGCCATGAGACTGAGCGCACAGGCTTGGTTCCCACCACCTCCCCAGGGCTGTTCACCTCCTCTGGCTGAGCCCTTAGTGGGACAGAAGGGACTGCATTTCAGCTGGGACAGGGTTTTGTTGCTCTTGGCCATTGTACAGTAGCTCACATCCTGTGTGGCTTTTAAACGTGCTTCTGAAGACTCTTTTTTCAGAATCTTGTGGGTTTATGTGGTGTGAGGAACACACAGTCTACAGACATTTACGAATCAGAAAATCTGCTGAGGAAGCTCTGGAAGAAAAGGGGGTGTGTTTTGAGGGATCAGTTTTTAAAAACTGTCTGGAGCTTGTCTTTAAGTTCCCATTTTTGCCTTCTCGTGTTGACATAGTTTTTGAGCTCACCACCAAGGTCATTAAACTGGGTTCCTGTTCTCTCACCCATCTTCTGCATTTTGTTAGTTGATTATTTTTCCTCCCTATTTTATTTTTATTAAAACAAACAAAAAAGAAAAACCAAAAACAAGATCTCACTATGTTGCTCAGCCTGCTTTTTAGCTTGGGATTCTTCTTCTTCAGCCTCAGCATTGCTGGCATAACTGACAGATGCCACCATGTCTGGCCTCATAGTAGTGACCCTTTTTAGCTAAGGCTCTTTTAGGGTTTTCTGAGTCTGAGGCCCCATTAGGGTCTGACATCAGTTAGGCTGCATAGTGAATACTGAGGCGCAAGAGTGTGATTGGCTTACTGTAAGGAGGAGGAGTCCGTCAGAAGTGTGATTGGCTCACTGTTAGGAGGGGAAGTCCGTCATGACTACTCACTTGGCATGGTCCTATGATAATATCATGGCTACTCTGTCTTCTGTGAGTACTTCTCCAAGAAAGGACCTAAGAACTTGGAAGACTACCTGCATGCTATCTATTCCATTGTTCAGTGTTTGGAAATAATAACATGGATTGTTTTGCCAAATATTTGACTGTGGGATTTTGGCTAATTCTGAATCTTGTGAGATTTGTCAGGACATGCCATCTCTGGTGTTTTAGTTTCATTTATGTGGCTGTTAGGACAGACCCTGGCAGAATGCAGCTTAGGGAAGAAAGGGGTCATCTGACTTGTAATTCCACATTCCAGTCCAACATAGGAATGATGTCACAGCGGCAGGGCCCAAGAAACTCCTCACGTGCATAGTCAAGAGCAGAAGGAAACTAATGCACTCATGCTTGCTTGTGCTCAGCTGGATTTCTCCACTCTCACATATTCAAGACCCCCTGCCTAGGTAATAGTGCCACCCACAGTGGGCTGAGTCTTCCCACATAACCCACTGCCTTAAGACAATCGTCCGACAGTCCTCCACAGACATGCTCACAGGCCAACCCAGTGTAGCTAATTCTTCATTGAGACTGTCTTCCCAGGTGATTCTAGGTTGTATCACATTGACAGTGTTCACCACAGTTGCTCTTCTTCAACTGTACCCCGTATTTGAGGTCTTGTTTCTTCTTTGTTACTCTCTGTGCTGTATAGTTTTTCTCTTCTGTGTTTCTTGCTTGACTTTCAGTCCTGCTTTTCAGTGCTTCTTGTGATTTCAAAATAATAGCCTGACATGATTCTCACTAATGTCTGCATGTGCTTAGCTGCCTAGACTTCACTCTTCAGTGGCTGTTTATCACCAGTGGAGTTACAGAAGCCAACACTGGAGGGGAAGCAAGAGCCCTTTCATATGCAGAATGAGCTGCTGCTGGGGACGTGAACAATGTGCTCACTCTAGACAGGGAACCAGTAACAGACCCAAGAACAGAGCAAATCCAAACAGAAGTCTAACGTGGTGAACAATGAGCTTTATTGGGATTGCTTGAAGGTATATGGGTTCTGTCCAGGGGCAGAAATCACTCAACAGCTACATGACCAAAGATCACTGCAACATAGGTGACAGCTCGGAAAAGCTGGGAACCTGGAGCACACATCACAATTTGCAGGCACATGACAGATTGAAGGTTATCATTTTCTGGTGGCTCAGTTTGAGAGTCTTCAAGGCAGCTCTTCTGATCTGTCCTCCTTCCAGGCAGCTGGGCTTGTCTACAAGTCTTCTGTGCAGGTTGGCTGGTCTGAGAATGATTTCAGCACTAATTATATATTCTCAGGGAAGGAAGTACCTAGTGAATCTAGTTAGTTTCAGGAACTTCTGGAAGCTATTCTGAATTGTTGGTTTCCTTTCTTAATGAGCCTTCCAACTACAGTTGACAGTGTGGGCGTGCCCTGTATAGGAATAACTGCCTCTGGAAAGCACTACCTTGGATGTTTCCATCTGCCTGGCAACTGTAAAATGTACTCAAACCTGAAGAGTTTTATTGGGAAGCACCAAGGAGGTTACCAAAACTTATGGTGGGTGGTCCTTGGACTTCCCACAGGGCAGGGAACCCTGATTGCTCTTTGGGCTGACGAGGGAGGGGGATTTGATTGGGGGAGGGGGAGGGAAATGGGAGGCGACAGTGGGGATGAGACAGAAATCTTTAATAAATAAATAAATAAATAAATAAATAAATAAATAAAAACTTATTAAAGTGAGAGTGGTTCCACAGAAAATTAGCCAAGGGTCAAGACCACACTGATGCAGACAGGGCCATCCAATGGGCTAGGGACTGAGGTGAAATAAAAAGGGAAGAAGAAAGGGGCCTTAGAGCACAGGAATTCTCTTCCCTGCTTTCTGCTTGTATGGTGGGAGCTGTCTAGCTCCTCATAACTTCCCAACATGCATTGAAACCTCTGAGACTGTGAGCCAAAATAAAACTTTACTCCATGAAGCCATTTCGCCTTGGCATTTTTACCAACAAAAAACCAACTTATGCACCAGGGATTTATCTAACTCTTTTTTGGAGACTAACTAGTTTATTTCCAATGAGCCCTCACTAAGTAAGAAAGCATGAGAAAAAAAAAAAAGCTGGGGTTTGGGGGAAAGCTTTAAAAGTTGCCATTTCACCTCTGAGCTGAAAGTTTTCTAATTTTTAACCAGCTCAGTGGACACTAAACACAGATGTTTAATAGATTATTCACTGCCCCCCCCCAAACTGTTCACAAATGAAATAGTATCACCCCACTGTTCAAGTCTTTGTATGGGTACTTTTCTTGATGCTATTGAAATTCCAGCAAACACCGAGACATGCTCTATAGTTAAAATGCAGCCAGACTAGGATTTTCTTCTTAAAGCATTTGGTGCTGTATTTCAGAAAGATTTATAATCAACTTGCCTGAATTTTGATGAGTAATCGTGGTCGTTATGCCGTCATCTGCCCTGAGAACCGGAATCACTATTTTTACAGAGCTAAATATCTGTAGTAGGAGTAAACAATCTTGTTCGACTGCAACCATAGTTATAATGCAACAGCTAACACTGATGGACACTTTGAAATTATTTTCTACACATGTATGTTTGTGTGTGTTGATGGGGGAGGATACATCACTGGACAGCATACAGGTATCAGTTTTTTTCCTTCACCATATGAGCTACACTGACTTAACTCGGGTTGTCAGGCTTGGTGGCAAGTGCCTTTACCCATCAAGCCTCTCGCCTGCCCCCAGTGAATCCTTTTCTATATTTCTAAGGTGCTGGAATTTTGAGAATTAGGATCCTCAGATGTTGGTTAAGTGACCAACATGTGAATTTGTCCCTTTTTTTTTAAATCAATAATGATTTTTTTCAAATACAACTTTGACATCTGTGTGATCCCATTTTACTGCATGTGATTTGGCAATTGTTCTAGTATTTTTTTATTTCTACTTACACATACTAATTCTTATTTCTTGTGCTCTTTTTTTTCAAATTGTGATATTATGATTATCCTCAGTTATACAAAATGAAGTGGCAAATTCCTTGGTTTTTCTATACCTTATAAGAATTTTAAAATACTTATTGTTTGAGAATTTCATATGTAATTATAATGTTTTCATCAGTCTATCCCCACTCCCTCTCTTCCAAATTCTATTAAGCCCTCCTACCCATTCTCAACCATTTTTTAAAGCTGCCAGGTCCAGTGTGTGTATGGAGTAGGGTTACCTGCTGAATTGTAAGCAGCCCATTGGGAGGCTACATTGCTGAAGAAAAACCCAACTCTTCCCATATCTTAAATAGCATTCTAATTCCCCATTTCAAGATTTTAGGTCCTGTTTAGGCAGCCGTATTGTTGAGATTTCAACAATTCTCCGTTTTGAGATCCCAGGTCTTGTATAGACTGCGTATCATTGAGATTTCATGGGCGCTGCTTCTCTGTCCTATATAGAAGGTCATTGACAGCATCGTGCTAATTCTTAACACTGTAGCTACTTAAATATTCAGAGCCAACTTGAGTCACTTTTGATATTTTCTCATGACTCATCTTTCTCCTCCAAGGTTTAATAACTTTCCCTGCAACAGCGTATGCATTCCTTTGTCCATGTGCTAAGTCTCCTTTGTCTCTCTGACTCTATTCATCTTTTCATTTCTGACATTGTGAAATTCTTTCTTCTCTCTTTAATGAGCTTTGCAAGAGATTTGCGTGGTTTATTGATCTTTTCCAGGAACAGCTGTTCTGTTTATAGTCTAATCCTCAAATTTCTTTTATCTTTTTAATGATTCTTTTGGTTCTCTTAGTTTATTTGGCAGTGGTTCTTCTTTTTCAGTCTGCTAAGGAGAATAACTTAACTTTTCCTTATTTAACAAATTTAAGGTGACTAAAAACCACTTTATCTTGTGAACGTGTGTGTGTGCGCATCTGTGTATGCGTTTGGGGGAATGTGTGGTGGTCAGAGGTCAAACTCAGGTGTGCCGTCTCAGGAGCAGTATGGAAGCTAACAAGGTAGGTGAAGCTGGCTGGCCAGCAAGCCTCAAGGGTTTGCCTATTTTCATCTTCCTAGCATTGGGGTTAGAAGCCTAAACTACTATGGCTTCTTTGTGTAGCTTCTGAGGACCACACTGAAACCTTCATAGAGCAGCCAGTTACTGACTGAGCCATTTCATCTCTGCTCCTTATTCATCCCTTTTCATTTTATTAACATTTACAAACTAATGGGTCAATTATGATATGTCAAACATGTATACAATATACACGATCAACTACATCCTCTGTTATCAACTTCTGTCCCTCATTATCCTTCCTCTACCTTCAAAACCTATTACATTTTCATATAGTATCTCCATTTTTTTAATTGTTGTTACACACACACACACACACACACACAATATACAACCTGCTAAGCCCGTTTAGTGTTGCCTCCATGTATATGATTTTAGGGCTGACCATTTGCCATTGATATTGGATAACTAAAAATGGGGCTCATCCCCACAGAAGATCATTCACCTTCCCTCAGAAGTCATTAATTCCCCTTAGCTCTTCATCCGGGAGTGGGACCTTGTGAGATCCACACCCCCACCATCCATACCAGCATCTCAGCTGGTATCGTCATTGTTGGGTCTTGTTTCGGCAGCCATTTTGTTTTTATTTCATGGCCACAGCTTCCCTGCCCTACCTCACAACAGATGCTCTGTTCATCAAACCCCTTAGTCTTTCTGCCGACCTTTCTGTGATGGCTGCCAAAATATCGCTGTAGGGATTGTGTCGTGGATTTGTCCACTGGCCTTGGCCACTCCTCTGGTGGTTATTCTCTGCATTTTGACAAGATTTGACTTTCCGTTAGGGCAATGGTTCTCAGCCTTCCTAATGCAACTCTTTAATACAGTTCCTCCTGTTGTGACCCCAACCATAAAAATATTTTTGTTGCTACCTCATAACTATAATTTTGTTACTTATGATTCATAAATACCTGTGTTTTCTGGAGGTCTTATGTGACCCCTGTGAAAGGGTCATTTGACATCTCCCCTGAAGAGTTTTTTTTTTAAGTCTTTCACCCTCTTTCTCCATAGAGTCTGTTTTAGCAAGCCTGTGCCAACCTGCCTCCAGCGGCCGCTGAACTATGAAAGGCATTAGTTCTCACATCAGATTTTACATGACACACTTGGTGTTGGCCCTTTTGTCCTGTGTGGTTCTCCCTCTCTCAAACTCCTGATCTCTTCCTACCTCATTGCGTTCTTACTCTCACCTTCCTCTGCTGGTTCCTCCTCTCCTCCTTGATCTCGAAATGCTGGGAAGGCCTGGCGTACAGTCTTGTATACCTCTACCCCATCCTTTGTGATCTCATCTACTAAAGTGGTCACACCTACTTACACCTAGACTTCAAGTTTGTGTCTTTAGCCTTGACCTATCGGAGACTCCAGACAACTGTCGACAACTATTTCCTTAGTAGTTTTGGCTTGGATGCCTCGGAGGTACCTCCAGCTCAGAGTGTCCTGATCTGAGCTTCTCACTCACCCCCCAGTGCTGTTCTGTCGGTCTCTTCTGCTCCAGTGGCAGCTGCTTACTTTGCTCAGTTTCGTAGACAATGTTGAGATAATCTTTGGCTATTCTTTTATATTTCATATCCAAGCCATTACACAATTCTCTTGTTTCTTAACTCCCCCGCCCCGCCCCCACCAGGATCTAGTGACTATCTACTACTATGGTTTACATCACAGCTACCTTTTAGGGAAAGTATAGGCTGAGTATTTCATCCAACATTCCTGGACCTATACTATATACTAGTCAAGGGTCTATACAGGAGTAGACCCAACAATTATGAAAAGAGATTGATTAGATTGTTCTATGTGATGGGGGCTGGGAAGCCCAACAATGGCTGTCTACACGCCAGAGAGGTAGAGAATCTGGTAATTTTTCAGTTTAAAGAGACTGACAGCCTCAGATCATGGGAGATCAATGCCATCCCAATCAGGATTCAAAGTCTCCCCCTCCACCCACCAAAAACATATTCCTGGAGAGTCCGTTGTATAAAACTGTGCTGAAGAATGGAAGGACTCGAGTCTGATGCCTGTAGGTGGTGGCCAGCCACAACAGCAGATGCATTTCTTAGGGAGAACGGAGCTTTAAGATGCTGGCTTTCCTTTCCCCCACCCTGATTCTACTCAGGCTCATGCCTGTGGGATGGCACTCCCTATCAAGGTGAGCCTTTCTTCATTGGCTCTCCCTGAAAAATGCCCTCTTAGACATACCCAAAAGTGTGCTTTAGCAATCCCCTCAGTGTCTCTCAGTCCTGCAAAGCTTACAGAAGACCAGAAGTATTTTGCTTTTAGATTTTGGGAAATTTACATATATAACAAGATACTTGCATAAGGAAGCATAGTCTTATCAGAGTCTTATAGCCTGCAAGTAAGGTGGTTTTTGTTGTTGTTGTTTTTGATTTTTCGGGACAGGGTTTCTCTGTGGAGTTTTGGAGCCTGTCCTGGAACTAGCTCTTGTAGACCAGGCTAGCTTCAAACTCAGAACTACACCTGCCTCTGCCTCCTGAGTGCTGGGATATAGGGAGTGCACCACCACCGCCCAGCTTCTGCAGGCAATGTTAAACAATATTTTTAGTGTACTTGGGTTTGACTGTGATCTGTCACATAAGGCCAAGGGTGGAATTTTCAGCTTGTGTTATGCCAGGGCTTAAAATGATAAGGCTTTTTGCCACATTTTGGATCAGGGGTTTTCTAACTAGTCATCCTATACTGTTGTAGTCTCTTCCCAATCCTGTTACCCTCCCTTATGTTCCTACCATAATATAAGCTAAACAGATCTTCCCAAAGGATCCTTTCAAAATGGCAGCCAGGCGGACTCAGCAAGAGCCAATGTTCTCAGACACAACCCACTCTTCCCTTCCCTCGGTCTCTCCACTCCAGCCAAGCGTTTCCTGCTTTCTGATAGGCTGGGAATATGGTGCCTCTTGGATGTTTGAAGTCTCTCTTAGGATCTCTTCCCTAGACATCCACGAGGTTCTCACCTCAGCCACTGGGACTTCACTGGATATTGTCTTTTCCTGGATCTTACATGGACCAGCTGACACACTGGCCTCTCTTCAATGCCCAGCCATATCAGCCTAGGCCTAGGAGGTTTTTGGTTTGTGTCTTTGTATATTCTTCTTAATTAATCCTATGAAATGATAGGATTTAGTAATTTGTTCATTGTCTGCTTCCTATATTAGGATGTAAATCCCTGGGATCGCCAGAGCAGAGATATTTGTCTCTTTTTTATTTTGTTTTGTTTTTAAACCAGTATTTCCTAAGCACTAAGTTCCAGTAGAGGGGACTCAATGAATATGTGTCAAATAAATGAGTAAATTAAGGCCCTGGCTTTGTTGTGAGAAATACTGGCTGCAGCTCATAAAATTTGATGGTCGGCATCCTCATTGTGCTCGGCTTCTAACTAGCTTTCTGGGATTAGTAGAAACTCAGAGTGGATAGAGATGGTCATTTAGGGAGGCACTCATCATTGCTCAGGGAGGGAGAAGCGTTGTGGGAAGCAGGACCCAGCTCAGCATCTTAGGCAGAGAATGAGACAGCTGCCAAATTTCTAGTTAGAAAGGGTTGCGTCTGAATCAGGGCAGTGGTAGAATTAGAAAGCAAATTCCTACCTCCGTCAATGAAGTCTGCTAATAGAGCAGGGTGGGTTGTGAGTAGGTCATGGCTATTCTTCGTTTCCTTTCCCTTCCTGTTTTCCATCCTCCCCCATTGGGAAGACACCACACACACACACACACACACACACACACACACACACACACACACACGCCTACTCATCCAATGAAAGAAACACACAACATACAAAAGTCACAATTACCCCAAAGACTAACTTGGTGAATCAGTGTTTGGGGTCACTGGGTGTGGTGTTACTTTCCAGAGAAGGAATGACTTGAAAGCAGACCCATCCCTGAAAACCCACGTCAGCATGGTGACTTCTCCCAAACGCTGCAACAGTTGGGGCTCTCTCTCTGCACATTCTGGTGAGCAATCTCTTCACTCTGCCTCTTTCCTCATCTGTCTTCCAAGTTTTCAGTTTCCCAGGCCCCTTGTTTACCTCCTGGGTCCCTTGATCTCCTTCCTCCTGGGGCAGATGTTTCAATTCCAAGGAAACTGCTGTACAGCAGGCCTAAAATGTGTGACGTCATCAAGGATGACCTTGAGCTTCTGATTTCTTCTGCCTTCATCTTCCAAGGGCTAGCATTACAGGCGTACGCTATCATGCCTGGTTTAGACGTTCCTGGAAATCAAACTCAGGGCTCTGTGCATACTGGACCAGCAGTCTGGCAAAGGAGCTGCAGCCCCAGCTCCCGTGGGCACATTTTTGCCTTTTTGTCACATTCGACATTTTTGAGATTCTAGCAGGAACTTGTGTTTTCAGCAACTTTGGCTTTGGGATGTATACTCATAAGATGATTCTCTCCTTCATAAATCTTTACTGAGAAATTGGGAATAAAGGGCACCAAGAACTTAATTAAGTAGATAGAATAAAAAACACCAGGGCTCTACTAGTTCACTTTAATTTTTTTCATTATTATAGTGCCGGAGATCAAACTTAGGGCTTTCTGCATGATAAGCAAGCCCTCTGTCCCTGAGCTATGCCCCTAACTCAAGAGACACAGTTAATGATGTGAGTTTTTGGAAGTTCTGTCCAGAGTAATGGTTGACTTTTCATTTGTGTATATGCGTGTATATGCTCACATGTGCAGGGGGTGTGTGCAACTATGGACACATGCAAAGTCCAGAGAAGAGTGTTCTCTATCATCCTGTGCCTTAGGCATTTGAGACTGGGCTCTTCCTGAACTTGGGGCTTGCATCTTTAGGCGGCTGACAAGTGATAGACATCTTCCTGCTTCCTGCCTTCCTCTGTGTGGTCCTTAGAGCCTGTGCAAACCACACCCATCTCGTCATGCGGGGTCTGAATTCTGGTCCCCAGGGGTTGCAGTGCATAACAAATATTCTTACTCACTGTCCTACCCCCAAGCCCCCACCCTTTATGCCTTCTCACCCCCCCCCCCCCCCAAAACCCTGTTACTTTGTAATCTTTTCATATTTGCCCCCCCCCCCCCCCGCTTAACCAGGACATTTAAGAGGAAATAATACAATTTACTATGCTTCATGAAGCTGACTTCTTAGACCAAGGTTCCCCCCACCCCTACCCCCCGCCTTCCTTTCAGTGGAAGTGTTTTGGGAAGAACATTTGGCAATGGTGAAACTTAAAGTATGCAGATTCTTCCAGAAGCAGTCACATCCCCACAACCCACCCCTGTTGCCAGTCCGTGGCTTGGTTATTTCTGGGCTTGGTGGGATGAAAGGAAACAGGGGAGACATTATGAAAGTTTGACTCAAAGGTATAAAATATAAAAGCTGTCATTTTATTTTATGTCATTGTTATTTTATTTTCCAGCAAATAGAGAGCTTATATATTTCCCAGGTTGGTAAGTAACACGTTAACAGGAACTTTCTATACCTGTAGAGAAAACACCCCTGCTGCCTTCATTCTTAACTGCTTCTGTAAGGTATACCATATGTTAAATTCTTGGGTGCAAGTTATTGACTTTAAAATACACCGACAAGGCGTGGTGCCCAGAAGCAGGGCTTTGTGTATTGGGCTATCAGCACTCGTTAACCCACGTGTTACTGTGTGATCAAGTTTCTGTTCAAAACACACTCAGGAAATTGTCCAGGAGAAATGCGGTTGCCTGCATGGCACTCCAGAGCTGGTTCGGGTTTCCCTTGCTTCATCTAGGTAGTGGGAGAGTGTTTGTGCGTTATGCAATGCAGACCTGTCACCTAGGGTACAGGTGGCAAGAGAGGGAAGCCAGATATCTGGGTGTCTTTTCAAGCCTATTTTAATAAAGAGATACTTTGCTTGCTAGTTGGAATGTTTTAAGTGTGAGGTCCCACCGTAGACCGCCTGATACCTGCTAGTCAGCGTGTTTAAGTGTGAGGTCCCACCATAGACCACCTGATCCTTGCTAGTCGGCGTGTTTAAGTGTGAGGTCCCACCATAAACCATCTCTGTATATCTCCTCAGAGGTTTCATTCTTCTCTGTTTGAGGATATAAAGTTTGTGTCCTTAGTTGTTCATCTGACAGTGCCTTTTTTCCCCCTGAAATACTGTGTTGTTTTAAAGAGGCAGCAATTTCTTTTTGTAATAGTTTTCTGATTATACAGTTTCTCGGGTTTTATCATTTTATTTCCTGCCAGTGTTTGGAGGACAAAGGGGTGCACTTTTTATCATATTGTCTATAGAAATCAGCTTTAGAAAGGGTGTGACATTTATTTTTCAGTTGCAAGTATGAGTCACAAATTTGCGTTTTGGGAGAAATTGCTTAAGTACATGTGTGAGATTTAGTTTTAAACTTCAAGAGCATATGCATATTTTATCATTCTCCTTACAGTCTTAATTTGATTTTTTAAATGGTTATACATATTTGATGCGCTCATGGCTTATTGTTAAGCAAAACCTTTCTTCACCCTCAGAATTAAGATGCCTGATTGCTCATATGCTCGAACTGTCTTTGGCATAAAGGCCTAGAATCAACAAAAACTGAATGCTGAAAAATACAGATATTAGAAGCTTTTGCCTTTTACACCGTCATGCCAAGAAAGAATTTTTCAAAAGAATAGTAATTAATTTAGGATGTTCTTAGGGGAAAGGCTAGAGAGGAGAACAGCAGGATTCAGGTCATTTGAAGGGGGAAATAAAATAAAAAGGGAGGGGACTTTAATTAAGGAGGAAGGAGATGGCCCAGTACAGGAGAGGAAGGAGGAAGGACAGATTACACCAAGGATGTTTGATAAAGACTCAAGGAATCATATTGTTTATATTTACCTGAAATTATACATGGTGTGTTGTGTGTGTGTAGGTTTCATGCCACTTGGGATGACAGTGCTCCCTGCAAGAGCCATAAACTAGCTAACAAAACCTTGGTACTAGATGTGAGCATCCTCTGTTCAAGTTACGGGTCAGGGTTGTCCAAGTAACTCCCAAAACAATATAGATTTTTGCTGTTGTCCTTGGTTGCCTTTCAGGGGGTGAAGGTAAGTCTTTATTGGTACCTCACACTTTAGACCCAGGACTCAGGTGACTTATGCTGAATCTAATGGGAAAGTCTAGTTTCCTTCCTGCAGTCTGCTTACATAAAAAGTTCTGTGTAAGATGCCCAGGCAGGGAAGCAATAAGTAGTCTTATTTAGGTGTGATGCTTATGAACTGTAACAATGACCAGCATGGCAAGATAATCTCTAAAGGTATATTAGTGACACGTACATCTTGGCAGTAGCCAACAGCTGGCTGATTGGCCTTAAGGCCCACCCAACAGTTGGGAAGTCATGCCTGGTACTAGAAATCTAGTTGACTTCCTGGGACTAGTGAGGAAGAGAACCTACTCCCACCGCTTTATTGACCAATGTAAATCCTAAAACCCATCCTTATACCCCCAGGTAAGTGCACCTCTCACCCTTTATCTAAGACGCAGGTCTTTACAGAAAGTGGAGATCATTCCAGAAAACCACAGCTGCTCAGAAAAGAGATCAGTGGATCATGGGGAAGCTCAACCCCAACAGATAAAACTACAACATGACTCCTTCACCTAAGGCTTGGGAAACATCAAGGAAGCAGGGGCAGAAAGCTCACAAGCACCAGAGGACTGGAAAGTCCGCTGTGATATTGTATCTCCTAGAAATGACAGCAAAGCTGAGCCCATGATACTTCAACAATATGGCTGCCTAGACAAGAACCGAGCAAAGACTGCAGTAGTAGACAGGGAAAAATCCCACAGGGTCTCACCCCTACACAGAAGAGGCAGCTAATAACTGAGGAGAGAGGGAGAATTAGCTTCTCCCAGGGATGGGCCCCTAATTGGTTACACAATTCCAGTGCTAAGTCTGGAATTCATATGCATATACACCTAAGCCACACTGAATGGACTCCCTGTACTTAGGTTTACATAATTTGTGCATATATTTGTAACATTAATTAAAGAAAGTATAGATTTGGGAGGAATTGGAAGGAAAAAAGGGAAGGGGCAAAGTGATATATATTTATTATTTGTTGAAAACTTGAAAATTTTTCAATAAATAATAAAAAAATTAGATGGTTAATCCACGCCATGTGTAAGGTGATTCCTAAAGTTCCTGCTTTATTTTTTTAGTTACATGATTGAACTTAGAGCACTATGTTATTCTATCCAAAGGACAAGAATATGAGATGAAAACTTATATTTATCACATTGTTTCAGTTTTTCACTTTTTAGAAAATGGAAACAGTTATTGCATACTAATTAAGCGATAGGTGGCATGACGAGTGCTGCGGACTCAGAGCTGAATTAATACTGACCTCTGATCTTAATAGGGTTGATCATTTATCCATTAAGGAAATATTTTTTCATCCCTCTCGTGTGCTAATCATTGAGATATAGCCGTAATAAAACTGACAGACATTAAGCTAGCATTCTTGGTTGTGGAAGTAGAAAGTAAGCAAGAAAGTTGGAAACACACACACATACACACATACACACACATACACACACATACACACACATACACACATACACACACAAACACACACATATACACACATACACACACATACACACACATACATACACACACATACACACACATACACACACACATACACACACATACACACACACTCACATACACACACATACACAACACACTCACATACACACACAAACACACACAAACACACACATACACACACACTCACATACACACACAAACACACATACACACACAAACACACACACATACACACACTCACACACACACATACACATACACACACACACACCTAAAAATATAAATACAAGCTGTATTTAGCGTTAGTTGTATGAATACGATTTTAGGAACGACCACTTGGTATTGGATAACCAATTAGTGGCCTCATCCCTGCGGAAGATTCTTCCACCCACTCTAGCTTTGGTTGCCTATAGTTCTTTGTCTACAGTTGTGGTATTCATGAGATTTTCTCCTTTACATTATCATGTCTATTGGCACTGTCTTTGTTTTGGTCTGGCTTAGATAAGGATGCTTCATCGAGAATGGGAAGTCTGAGATGAAATCTGAGGGAAGACCTGGAATGTCATTTTAATTGGGCATCCATGGGGTCAGGTCTGCATTTAGAATGCATCATCCTGACAAAGGGACTCTCCCCTTTGCAATGTAACAGAGGCTGACTTGAGCCTGTTCTAAAGGGTCTGTGACAGATCTTGACATTCCTTGTATTTAGTGTGCACAGGGAAGGGTCAGAGAGGTCAGGATAGCCGTGTAAAGTATACCCAGTGGAACTCGCTTGCATTGGAGGCTGGAAGGTGAGAGGGGTCAAGTAGCTTTTAGCCTGTAGTAAATATATATACATATATATATATATAGAGAGAGAGGATATAATTTATATAAATGTATGTATAAATATATATTACATATATATGCTACATAGTATTACACTTGCTATGAAGCAGTTTAATTTTTACTACTAGGTGTTGCAGACTCATACTTTCTACTGCGTTCTGTTTCAGTTTCTCCCATGCTGCCCCTGACTCACTAAATCCTTTCCGCGTGGTGGAAAACACCTGGTTGGCTTCTCTGCTGTACTCCAATGAGTGAGCTGTCCCCTTCCCCTAGAGCTCCTTTGTGGTCAGTCAGGAGACACTGTACAGCCAGTGGAGGGGAGGGGAGGAGGGCGGGGCTCAGTGACATTTCCAGATTCAGTGCATGATAGAAATATTTATCTGAGGAAATACTGTGCTGACTGTTTGAGCCAACCTATTTCTACATGACACAGTGATAGCAGTTGGTGGAAGAGGCACACGTGCCCCAGCCAGCTGCCTAGAGATCGTCTCTGCTGAGAGGTGGTTAGTTGTGCTGGAAATAGGTTTGCCTTGTCTTGTTGCAAGGGGAAGGAAGAGGGTCCTGATTTTCTTCTTTGCATTCCTTTGTTTGTTTAAAACAGCCCCTTCTCCACTACAACCAAATACAGAATGGCAGGTTTCAGGTGCTGGAAAGGCCTTGATGTCATGAATCCACAACACATTATCTAAACCAGGGACTTAGTGATGCCACCTCAGATGTCACATGGCTATTACGTTTCTATTTCTCACATGGGTACTCTTTTTAGAGTTGTCTGTGGGGGCTGCATGACAAAAGAATGCTTATACCTTTGGTGTTTGTCTGTGGGGCCTAACTGGGGCCATGATGCAAACCATTGTTGGTTTTTGCCAAGAAAATGACTTAGTTTTTTCACTTCCAAAACAGAAGCTGAGGCCATCTACGTGGTCTGGTTGTTTAGTGGGGGGATTAATGACACTCTGTGTACAGAATACCCTTTCTAAGTGGTGTCTACCATTTCTTCCTTTGTGTTGCTAGATTCCTGGTATCAGATCTCTGTGTTTTCTTTTATTTAGCAGCACAGGAGATGTGGAAATGTTCTGAGTCTCAGATATAGAAGGAACTAAAATTAAAGTTCCTTTCTTGGTGTGTGCTGGAATTGTTAACAGAGTAGAAATTTCCATGAAAAATCTACATTTGAGGTGAAGAAGAAAGATGTTAAAGTACATCCAAGTTGAGAGAGTTCTGTGGGTGGCTTCCAAGGGACATCGGTTCCCTGCCATAACACATGAATCTGCTTACAGTGACCAGAACTGCTCAGCATTGCTGGCTTTATGCCCCTTCCATGATAGTTAAGTATAAAAATCTCGACTCATTTAGCTTATCTTTTCTACTGTTATTTTCACGGCGGCTTTCTACTGCGTTTCATATGACTAAGTTCGGTGTTATGAACATGAAAAAAATTTTTTGAATGATGGGAAAATCATGACTGTATGCAGCTGGTTCCTTTAGAGCAGTGGGCATTAGAAAGTAGCTCAGAAAATGTCTGTGGAACTGGGCACTAACAAAGGCTCTTTCTTTTCCATCAGGAAAATGTGTATTGAGACACATTTTCCCATTCACTCTGAGGTAAAAATGCAGGAGACAAGATGAGGTGGCGTTATTTTTCCTTTGGAAGAACATGCCATGTGTTCCCTAGTGAAACTTGTGATGCCGTCCTTTCTTGCTCCCCAGTAACTTCCAGTCAATGGTAAACACAACTTTTGGAAGAAATAACACCCAAAGATCAGTCCCTTCTCAGTGGGTCCGGTGGAAGGGGAACCAGGGTGAGAACCTTTGTTCCCCTCATTGCCCCAGAGACCATCTCCCTTTTGGAAGTTTCTGCTCCTTTGTAAACATGATACTCTAGTTTCAAGGAAGTTAACTGAATAAAAACCTCACGATATTTAGCTCTTCTGGTGGGGGTGGGGGTGAGGGAGAGGGAGAGAGGTGGCACAGCATTTAATGCGATCCATTTCAAAGGAAGGCTAGGCTCAGTGTATGTTTTATTCCAGTGAGTGCAATGATTGTACAATTAGGGGTATTTAGATATGGATTTTGCGCTATAGTCAGTAGGAATCCTATGGCTTTTATTGATGCTGAGCTTTGAAGCGGGGCTCTCTGATAAATGCTGGACTGTTAGAACGCAGGGGCTCTGGGTGGACCGGGAGCCCGTGTATGTGTAATGTGGACTTTTGAATAACAAATGAGTATTTGAAGGGACTTTATTGAGCCAAATGGAAGGCACGATGGTCTTGATTAGCTCCGTTCCTTAAAGTCCTATGTATTTCAACAGTTTGGGTCATGCTGCCATTGCTCTGCGTGCCCACGCATTTGGTGTGATGGCCACATTCTTTTTTTCATAACGGAATGTATATTAACTATGCAGGCCTTTCACAGAGCAGTGTTTTAATCATTCTCTATTGATTTATACTTCACTTCACTGTTGCATATTGAAGGCTCCTTATTCTAAGTCTGCTTTACCCAGATTCGCATTCTGTCTACCTGACTTGCATAATGTTCTGGGACTCCCGTAATTCCCCTCACCCCCTCGGGAGGCAGCGATTAGGAAACCACGAAAGGTCAGACACTCTGTAGCCTTCTCTCCGCTTTCGGAGGTGCAAAGGAGAAATTGATGGGCTTAGAGAAATATTGTCATTGTCCATAACTGATAATAGGTATCAGAAGTAAGTTAAAATTAATAAATGCTGAGCTTGAGCTTTCGTGTGAATGTGAATGATTTATTGCAAGCCAGGGATGCCACAAGAATGTTTTGCATTAGTTGAGGGAGTAGGGCAATGATGAGAGGAATCTGTCAATCAGGGCTTGGATTTCCTGCAAGAGGAACATTGTAGGCAGGGCTCTGAGCAGACCCGTGAACAGTGGTTGTTCTTTGAACCCAGGGTTGTTGGTACAAGCTGGCCAATACCAATGGGAATATTTATATTTTTTTCTCTCGTCTTAATGTTAATTTGAGTGAGAGGACGGAAGATATGGTTGATGAGCAATGAAGGGTGCTTACATGGACTGGAATAAATAAGATGAAGCCCCTGCCCCTACCCCCCACCCCATTCCTGCCCCACAACTTAGAATCTCATTTGTGCTAAAGACCAGCACAAGGATTTCCATAGGAAGGAAGTCTGCTTACTTCATTATTATTCATGGTTGAATCCCCAAATCTCCTCCCTGAAGAGATGTATTCTTCCTGGCAAATTAAAACATCTTTTTTTAGAGGCCCAAATGATGATGGTGTCAACTATTGATGAAGATGAATAGGTAATTCTTTTCTCAACTTATACATTCCTTCTGCCCCTTCTGTTCAGGATAGGGTTTGTTCATTTAAACCAAGATCCAATATTTCATTTACTCTCCTCTCTGCAGGCTGTGTGCATTGTGCAAATCTCGTGGCTTGGTAATGGAGGAAAATGTTTGAAAATGTGATAGCTTATTATAAAGACATTTGACATCAGCATATTTGCTGATGACGGATTGCCGATCGTTGGTAATTTAAGGGGACTCTGAGCAGTAGCTCAGGTCCAGCATTTTCCTCACATTAATCAGCTCAGAGCAGGATAAGCCTACATTACAAAATTCTTTCAAGGCCTCTATAAAAGGTAGACTTTGGAAGTCGATCATACGATACCGAAGGTGACTGTCCCTGCACCTTTCCTTACTGTGGTTTTATTACTACTTAATTCAACTATCGTAAATGGAGATGCAGACTGATCACACGCCACTTGACTTTATGGGCCGACTTATAAGTGCCAACAAGAGAAAAGAGTATCGTAAAGCAAATTGTAGGAAATGAAAGATAAATTGAAATGAAATAGGATTATTGACTAAAAATTATCCTGAAAACAGAAACAGTTATCAAATTCTAATCTAAGTAGAGTTTGGGATTTTTAGTCTAATTTGTCACCAGCTACACATATAATTTAAGTATGCATGCACGTGATTGCACTTGTGCATGCTTTTGTGTGCATATGTATGCATACACATGTAATGATGTGCTCTCAGAGATCAGAGGACAATTCATGGGAGTCAGTTTTGGCCACCATGTGGGTTCCAGGGCTGGAACTAAGCCTAGAGACAAGAGCCTTCACCTACTGAGCCATCCTCCTAGCCCTGTTACATTTAAAATAAGCACTCACTGTGTATGGGGGCACATGCTTGTAATCCAAGTACTGGGGGGCGGGGCTAAGGCTGGAGGGTAATTCCTGTAAGACCAGTGTGAACGACTTAGCAAGAATTCTGTTTCAACAAAACAAAGCAAACACTGACCCATGTCTAGAAAATATGGGAGTGGTGGTTTGTAGAAACTATCATGGATGGACCACAGATGAATGATGGATGAGGGGGAATTTTGACCTCTAAGGAGAGCCACAGTTATATACAAATGCCCATGTTTCATTATGGCGTGCATTATGACAAAGTGGCCTTGGGTGCAACTGAGCAATATTCGACTGTTCAGGGCAGCTGTTGCCCTGGGGTCACTGACACGCCTCTGTCAGACATGAGATAGAGTAAGGTGTTCTGTGAACATGTCATGATGTTCATCCCTGGGGATGTCGCTTGGTTCTCTTTGAAGAGCGTCTAGTGGGCGGTGGTGGCGCACGCCTTTAATCCCAGCACTTGGGAGGCAGAGGCAGACGGATCTCTGTGAGTTCGAGACCAGCCTGGTCTACAGAGTTAGTTCCAGGACAGGACAGGCTCCAAAACCACAGAGAAACCCTGTCTCGAAAAACCAAAAAAAAAAAAAAAAAAAAAAAAAAAAAGAAGAGCGTCTAGCGCATGGCAGACTACCAGCTTTTCTTGCCCAAACAGTCTTCACTTGTTAGTTAGGTTACATCTGTTCATTTCTAAAACATAACAGCAGGAGAAAACAAAAACAAAAAACCTGTGTGTCCCCCATTCAGCTTTGGCTTCCCTCTGGTGTTTAACTTTGCTCTTTAAACCGCCATTTCTTCACTGGCAGCTCTCTTAGAGAAAAGTTTGTCTTCCTGCAGCCTATACTCTGGTGTCTATTCCTGTTACTTAAAGAAGGTGCCTCTCTGCGTGCATGCTCATGTTATTTCCCGTTCTCTTATTTGCAGGCGGGCTGCTTCTGCCCTGCTTTCACTCTGTTCCTCCCAGCTAGAGGAGCTACCTCTAGTGAATCAGGTAATTGACCCTCAGCTCAGTGGGTTATAAATGCCTTTCCCAATGTGCATCAGATCTGTAATCCCAGCAACAAGGAGTTCAAGGACAAGGAATTCAAGGCTTGGTTAGGCTACATAATGAGACCTTGTCTTAAAAAGCAAAAACAAAAGCAAAAAAACAAAAACAAAAACAAAAAAACCAAAAACAAACAAACAAAAACAACAACAACAAAAAAGACACTACTACCAACAAAATCACCAAATATTCAAGACTTAAGACCAATAACAAATAAATGTATATCTGGCTATGACAAACAGTGCTGCTATGAACATAGTTGAGCACATGTCCTTGTGGTATGATTGAGCATCCTTTGGATATATACTCAAAAGTGGTATTGCTGGGTCTTATGGAAGATTGTTTCCTAATTTTCTGAGAAATCACCAAACTGATATCCAAAGGGGCTGTACCAGTTTGCATTTCCACCAGCAATGCAGGAGTGTTCTCGCTACCCCACAACCTCTCCAAGAGTTGTCATCAGTGTTTTTGATCTTGGCCATTCTTACAGGTGTAAGATGAAATCTCAGTGTTGTTTTGATTTGCATTTATCTGATGACTAAGGATGTTGAACATTTCTTTAAGTCTTTCAGCCATTTTAGATTCCTCTGTTGAAAGGTCTCTGTTTAGGTCTGTATTCCATTTTTTATTGGATTATTTGTTCTTTTATTGACCAGTTTGTTGAGTTCTTTGTATATTTTGGAGATGAGATCTCTGTCTGATGTGGGGTTGGTGGTGCACTTCCCTATTCTAATGCCCATCCTTTTGTGAGGTGGTTGTTATTGATGTAGCATGCTAGTTTTTAGAACCGAGATTTCTTAAGGGTAGAAACACTCTTGATGGTGTTTGTACATCCAGCACTTGTTAGGAAGTCAGCACTGGATTTATTGAATGGACAACAAGTGAGTGCATCATACTTCTGAAGATGGTTTGACATCTGTATGTATTGGGGCCTAGACACAGGATTTTCCTTTGGTCCATGGACTGGTCAGGCAGTCTGTTCCAGCTGTGCGGAAAAAGAAATGAATCTGATGAGACAAGGGTAGTTTGTGGAGTTTATCAGCTTTCTTCTGGCCTTTACCCAGCTAAGTTGTTCCTTTCATTATTTCCCTTTGGGATAACATAGCTCCATTTCTAAAGCTTTCCTTGTCCCTGTGACCCTCATCCCCAACTACCATGCTCATACATACGTGTGTTTTCCTAATTGCATTTCTACAAATATGGTTTCCCTCTTTTTAGGTAGACCATTTACCAATTCCTAACACAGCAAAAAACTTTTCTTAGTCAGTAGTAGGCTAGAACCTGTAATTTGGTCATATAATTGATTTAATGGGTCATAATTTATATCTGCCTAATGAAATTATCATAGGAACTATCAAAAAAGTTGCATTAGAATAAAATTATAGTCAAATTATTGGACATGTTTGTTTCAGTGGGATGCATTCCAGACAATAAAATATTTCTCTTAGTGCTTTGTTTTGTTGTTGTTAAATTGTTAAATAAGTTTTAAAGTTACATAAGACCAAGTTTGTTAAATCTTTCTGTGACAAGATAATAGGTGATACCTAACCTTGTTGTCAGGCTCTCCTAACACCTTCTTTTTTTATCAGAAATGTAAAAAACTGCAGTTCAAACTTTGCTTGTCCTATTTTTGCGCCGTCACCTTTTCATTTTTGCTTTTTAAGAACAGTTGTTGTGTTTAGACACATTCCACTTACCAGTTGGTTCCTGGGTGAGGCATTTTTGCAGTCCCCAACAGGGTAACAATCTCTTGAAGCTGCAGAAAAGTTTGGGGATAGGCTTTAGTGTCACACAACACAGACCGAAAATGATAAGCAGACTTGGATAATTTGTATAGTGTCTTAATTTTTGGGTGAAAAAGTGAGGATGTCCAGAAATATCCTTTTTTCTTTCTTCCTCCCTTCCCTTTCTTTTCTTGACCAATATTATTTATTTATTTATTTATTTATTTGTCTATTTCGAGGTGAGGATCCTATATGGTCCTGGCTAGCCTTTAACTGGTATAGTAGATCCTCCTTCCTTCACCTCCCACTCCTCAGTGCTAGGATTATAAAAAAGATCTATACGAACAAAAGATCCTCTTTTCAAACAGACTTTATCTTCAGAAGCAGCAAAGGAATGAAGAGGCATATTATGAAGTTTTTTTGTGGAGAAGAAAATCTGTGAATGAAAATCCAAGTTCCATGGGTAGTAAACCTCTTAAGCATTTCCGTCTGCTGTTCTGTAACAGTTTCCTCCTACATTAAAGCATTTTACCCTGCAGGAAGCAACCTTAAGTAGGGAGGTAAACAACTCAGAATAGCTTCAGGAAGTCCCTGAAACTGATCAGATTCACTAGGCCCCTCCCTGCCAGAGTAAACAATGAAAGCTGAAAGCCCACTCTCACCTGCAAAGCAAAGCTGTAAAATAGACTCTGAGGGAAGCAGAAACCAGGGTGAGGCACCAGGAAAGGACCCTCTCCAACCTGTCGAGCTGCGTGCAGGCTGTGCAGTGTGCTCCAGGTTCCCAGCTTTGTGAGCTGTCACCATGCCAGAGTGGGATTTGGTGATGCAGCTTTGAGTCATTTCTGCTCCTGTAAGTAAGCCCTCACTCAGATTCCTGTAAGTAGCCCTTTACCCATATTCACCTAACTGACCCCAGTAAAACTCATTGGTTCACCAAGTTGAACTTTGGTGGTATCTGTCCATCATTCTGTCGTGGGTTCTCTATCTGCAGTGCACAGACATCCCTGTTGCATCTCCCCAAGCACAGTTGTGCCACACAGAACCCTCAGGTTCTTCTTCTTCTTCTTTTCCTTCTTTTGGTTTTTCAAGACAGGTTTTCTTTGTGTTGTTTTAGAGCCTGTCTTGGAACTAGCTCTGTAGACCAGGTTAGCCTCGAACTCACAGAGATCTGCCTGCCTCTGTCTGGCATTAATGGTGTATGCCACCGCCACCCTGGCACTAAGGTGCTTCTGATTAAACACATTGTGACTTTAGTATGTGGTTATGGAAAAATAGGAGTATAAGAAATAAGTCTTGTATCTGTATTTCTTTCTCTCTCCATCTTTTCTCCTTTCCTTCCCATCTTCCTTATGCTCCTTCATCTCTGCATCCTTCTTTCCTCTCCTCCCTTTTCATCCTTCTCTGCTGAGTTCTTGAAACACGTCCTTTTGTTTCGAAACTCCTTTTCTGTCCAGGGTATGCTATTAGAAGTCCAGAAAATGTTGTTACTGTCTGACAGGGAAGAATAATCCTCTGCCTGGAAACACTGCCTCTCAGATGAGACTCAGCTCCATGTGCAGCCCATGTCCTGTGAGCTGTTTCTTCATTGTGCTCAGAGAAGTTTTACTCTGAACTATTCCCTTGCTCCTTTGTCTCAATCCTTTGTTCTCTATAAATAGTAGAACTTAACCAAAGGTGATTATCTCTGAATCTCTGGACTTTCTGATTGAGATCAAGTGGGTTCCAAGTTTCTAGGTTCCCCTTATTAGAAGGAGAACGGCAGTGGAACTTCCGGAGATGGTGGGAATATGTATTGTGCAGCGGGCCCCATACGGCAGCCACAGGCGGCTTTGTGGCTCTTGAAATGAGATTGACACAACTAAGAACTGAAATTGGAATTCGGAGTTAACCAGCCAGGAGTGGCTCAAAGTCCTGCACTAGAGAGAGTAGGGAGGCATCGATTTGTGTTCTCTTCCATGTCTGTTTTCTGTGAGTCCTGACTGGGTCCACCAGCCTCACTGTCATTCTTTGTCCCTGTTTTGGCCATTTGGTCCGTTATCATTTGACACCCGTCAGCATTCAGGTCTCACCCTTAGGACGGTCTTTGCACTGCACCTGAGAATTGTCTCACAGAAGACAGTTG
The DNA here is from genome assembly GCA_025134845.1 of Neodon shergylaensis. NCBI lineage: Eukaryota > Metazoa > Chordata > Mammalia > Rodentia > Cricetidae > Neodon > Neodon shergylaensis. The sequence continues at coordinate 6,123,513 of JABTXL010009415.1, read as the reverse complement.
GGAACCGTGAAAAAGGATTTGTTTTTAAATCCCTGGTGCCCAATTTACTTGTCATTCATGTTTCTTTCTGACAGCATAAATATCATTTATCTAGAGCAACTGAGCCTTTTGAAAAATGAAAAATTGAAGTGATTATTTTCTGCTGATATTATAACCAAAAATTATTTATGCCGTTGAAAATACTGAGAGGCCCCAGCTTCTGTCTTTAGACTGCAGAATATTTTTATATTCCAAATGGATCAGGCAAAGTAATATCTATAAGCATCGTTGCCAGAAAATTAGTGGATGTGACTTCTATACGATATTAATTTCATAAACGTGTAATTTGTCCCCTGATTTTTAGTTTTGGATGAAGCTGAAGATGATGGTTGATCTGCCTTAAAGAGAGGCTAGTCTAGTGTCTAATGTTTGAAATTATATGATGTACTTTTTAAACTTGATTCTCCATTTCCTCTCTTTCTGTATACCGAGGAATTATTTGTGCCAGGACCCCTGGACCTTGACCACTTACACTGGTGCATAAAGTTTTGTATCTCTGCGTGCATGTCTGTTTGAGCAGAGGGACCGTGATTGTCGAGGATTTACTCAGGGACCCGAGACGTGCCACAGTTAAGGCCATTTTGGTTTGTCACTCTTTGTTGGTTTAGTGTCTTCACACTGAACAAGGACTTGATAAATGAGTTTGGAATGGAATTAAACAGTTCCTCTGTAGGTGACGCACGCCACCTTTCTTTTTCTCTGGACAAAAAGCATCTTTGATGACCTTTCTCGCCTTTCAAACTTCTTACGTTAGGTTTCCTTTATTGCTTTGAGACAGAGTGACAGAGAATGCTTAATCTTAGAACTAGCAGCCAGAGTCAGAGGGTCTGGAGAAGTTACTTGTCCTTGCTTATTTTCACATGTCCTGTAGGCCTTGGCATTGCCTCATCATACCTGGAAGGTCCGTTATTGCCCCCTAGTTTTGTTTTTCCCATCCAGAATTGGCTAGTGACTCTACCACCAATGTTGACCAGTCGCTAATTATCCCCTGCTAGCCCATGTCCCCCACTTGGGAAAGAGCAGGAGATGGCACACGGCATTGGGAGAAGCAGAGTGCCCCAGTGCATTCATTTCTGCTCTATTGTATATGCCTTGGAGTATATGCAGTTCCCTGTCTGCTCACGCACAATCGAAGATATAGTCTACTGTCAGTCACTGAAATCCTGTTTGTGAATAATAAATTACTTAGAGAGTGAAGCACAGGTTCTGATGAACTTAAACAAACTGAGAACGACCACAGTGGGCCAGTGATGGAGAAAGAGGTCCCTGCTAGGACTGTTACAGATCTTTTTGGGAAAAGAAGTAGAAATGAATAATGATTAAAGTAGTATTATTTATTCCGTCATCAGGTACAGATAATATGTCTGTTTTCTTTGCTGTTATTTATTTATTTATTTTTGTCAATCATGATAATGTGCAGGCCCACTTAGAAGGTGTGATAAAAGAAATGAAACTGGTTTTTGATGGAGGCTGACAGGGAATGCTTTTGTGACAGGAACAGCTCTTCTGCCTTTAAACATGATAAACAAGAAGCCATGAGAAGAAGCAGGCAATGCTATAGTTGGTTGGACATGCTGGCAGAGTTGGCGTATGGTTGGTTGCATGAAGTCGCTGTGAACAGGTGACTTATGTAACATGTATGTATTTAGACCAAAGGACTCTTGACCTCTTAGTTACCTTTTGTTGTATAGAAAATTATCTTCCAAATTTAGCAGCTTAAAAAAAAAACAAAACCAAGAAGTTAGAATACAACGTTTTCTGAGGTAGTAACCGGGAGTGGATTAACTGAACTGTTCTGTTCCAGATCAGTCCTTGAGATTGTGGCTAGAAATGCAGCCAGCCAACTCAGTGATGGACAGGAGCTGGAGAGGGCAATTTCAAGATGGCTTTCTCACATAACTGCAAGCTTTTGTCAGGTCGGTCTTCCCAGATGGACCTCTCCACAGGGCTGACTGACTGTATGGACTATGATAGCAGTTTCTTCTGCATGAGTATGAGGCAGGAGGAGCTCCAGTGTGAGTCCACAGATGTGAGTGGAAGTATGGGCAAGGAAGGAGTTGGCCTATTGTAACCAGGCCTTAGAAGTCCCACATCGTTCATGCCGTGTTCTGCTCCTTAGAAGTAAGTCGCAAACTTTGGCCTGCACCCAAGAAGAAGCTGTTAATGTCACCCTTGAAGTTCCCCGGAGTGGTGTTCGTGCAGCACCACCCCTGACCAGCAGAGAGCCTCAGCTTAGCGCTGGATGCCTTTGAGCACTGGTTCGTTCATCACTGGCTCCTAGACCCTCTCTGGGTCTAGACCATCCTGATTGTGTTTCGTCCTTGGGAGGCTGTGCTTCTCGCGGAGGACTTGGAAGCCTTTTAGAGGATTCTGAGCACAGCACCTGCAAGGGCTGCCTTTCTTTTGCTGGTATTGATTACTTCCCACAGCGTAACTTCTAAGTCACTCTCTTGACTTTGATCCGTCAAACCAGTCTTCAGAAAGGCTTGAGGCAGGAGCCCGTGTAGCAGATGAAAACCCTGTTCTGCAGTAGACTCTACCCTGTCATTTGCATTCTTTAAGAACAGAGATTTGATTCAGTCAGTACCTGGAAGGAAAGAGCTGCCTTGCTTATAAGCAGATCCCCTCAGAGAGCACGCAGTAGGAGCTCTGTCAGCCTAGTAGACCCACTTAGCTACAAAGTGTGTTACATGGCCGTTCCCTAAACCAAGAGGGGCAGTTAAGGGCCTTGGACTCTGGGTGGCTTCTGTGTATTATGTTTCAGTTATTTTTGGTTCATGTCTCATGACTGGGACTCTACTTGGTTCCGTCCTCAGTCTGGGACATGCTGATGGATCTGCCCCTATCCAGAGTTGATGAAACCAGGGTGAGGAAGGGCTCGTGAGCATGTGATTATATGCTTTAGCTTGGGCAAGATACACATCTGTTTTTCTCATACTCATTGGGTATAGTTCATAATTGATTATTTTGTATCTACAAGGTGGAACACTCAAAATAGTCTCTTCAGGACTGGTGGATCCAGCATCTACTATGTGCAAGAATTCCTTCAGTCTTTGAAGATTTACCAGAGAGTGACACACACTAGCGCTTCTAATTTGGGGAATAAAACAGCAGGAGCTGATAGAGGTGGCAGTGGGAGAAATCTTATTCTGAGCATATTTTTATGTAGATCAGTTTAGGTGATCTCAACATGTTCTCTTCTACAGTGAAAATGTTGTGACTCGGGTCTGTCTTCTGAAGTGTGTGTGTGTAAAGACAGAGAGTGTGTATGCATGTTCATGTGTTTGGGGGTACATGCGCATACATGTCCATGGTGGTAAAACATCAGATTTGGGTGTAGTTCCTCAGGGGCATCCACTTTGTTTTGAGACAGGGTCATTTCGTTAGTTCAGTGATGAGGCTAAGCTTCTGTCCAACAATCCTCAGAGATCCCTGTCGCGATGAGGCTAAGCTTCTGTCCAACAATCCTCAGAGATCCCTGTCGCCGTCCCCACTCCCAGTACTGTGTTTGCAAGCATTCTACCACACCTTAAAACTATACTGTAGCTCTGGGGGGTTGAACATGGATCCTGATGCTTGGGCGGCAAGCACTTTTTGAGGGAACCATCTCCCTGACTTCTGGGGTTTGGTTGTGCTGAATACTTTGGTTGCTCGTACTCCTTTCATCTAACTTCTTTGACCTTCCATTTTCAAACTTGATTAAGTGCCATTGTTTTGACTAAATTTGGAGCATGTGATACTGTGACTGCCTGAGATTTTGAATTATAAAAGCCTTTGGAAGGTTTCAGGTAGATCCCTTTCCTCTCTGAGTGCAGTTATTGAAGTCTTGAATTATTGATGCCTTCATTGTCATCTTCCTATAGATCTTTCTTTTTCTCTAATTAGCTACTGTGCCTTATTAACAAATGAAAAATGCCACCATTTAATTGTGTTTGTGTGATTTGTGTAACAACCATTTCCAAGTTTTTCGGAAATAATTCTCAAGGTTGACTTTGTTGCTTTGTCCTGTTCTCATCAGTGGGGACACATATTTACATATGGTACATTTATTTCACATTTTAGTGAAATGTCATTTATGTAACACAGATGTAAAATTATCTCATATTTCCAGAGAGATAATTCTACTGTTCCCTCCTTGAGGACTTTGGGATATTTAGCTCCATCCTGCTTCAGCTGTGTATGGGGTGGGGAACAGTCACTTTGGCTTGTTCTCCTTGACCTCTGGGGGCAGGGATTCTTGTGGGAGAGGAGGGTGATGACAGTGGTTTTCACAAGGTGATAGAGACTGGGCTCCACACTAAGGAAGTCTGAAATGGCCAGTGGCATCATTTCCTGTCGGAAAGGTCATTGCAACTTTATTTCAGTCTTTTTCTTCTGCCTCTATGGTGTATCTTTTTGCCCCTTGGAGAATCTGTGACCTTGAGAGGCTCTCGTATGAAGTTGACTGTACCCACCACTTTGCTGAGTGTTGGGGCCGTAGCTGAGAGATAAGGCCTGAGACGAGGTAGTAATGCATTGACCAAGTTACAGCGTTGTGTTTTTCTGCACTAGACCCAGATGTCAGTTTAGTATTTTGTGATTTTTTTTTTCCTTCCAAATAGGCTGAGTTCTTTTCCCCATTACTCCCACTTCTGGTTTTTGTAGGTGACATCCTTAGAGCTCTTTGTCCTCTGGTTCCTGCTGCTGTGCAACTTTACTGTGAAGGGCTTGAGAATGTCTTGGTGTTATGATATTGATGGTTACACTGGGATTTATCCATGGGTCCTTCTGGGTAAGCAGAGGAAATTGTGAGGAGCCATCAGCAGGAGGCTTAGATGACTGAGGGCAGCTGGATGTGTCTGTGGGTAGGGTATTTCCTTTTGTCTAAGCTGGAGGTCTCTCTGGTCACACATGAATGCCTGAGACGGAAACATTAGAGCAGTGGTTCTCAACATGTGGGTTCCGACCCCTTTGGGGGTCGCATATCAGACATCTACATCACGCTTCGTAATGCTAGCAAAATTACAGTTATCAAAAAAGCATCAGAATAATATTATGGTTGGGGCTCACCACACCATGAGGAACTGTATTAAAAGGTTACAGTAGGAAGGTTGGGAACCACTGCATCAGAGGCTGATGTCAATTCTGAAGAGATACAGGAGGGGCGGGCAGTGACCGTGGGAGAATATACTCTAGAACAAGGAAGACTGGGAATCTGCCTTGTTTCTTGGTTGATCTTGAGTTGCACAGTGCGGGGCTATGTACAGTTTCATCTGTCTAAATCCTGTCTGCTGTGGGGCTGCTCAGCACATTCTGCGCCGTGCTGCACAGAAATGCACATGGCAGATCATTTCTCCACTTGGGTATTTTCTCTGAACTTCATCTCCCTGTGGCTGTCTTTGCTCACAGGCCTGCTGCAAAGACAGATTTCTCTTTCTCTCTCTCCTCTCTCCTCTCTCTCTTTCTTGTGTGGTTTCCTGGCGGTGGGGAGTTTCTGCTATTTCAGCTGTTTCTTTGGGAGTAGTCTTTAGGGGCTTAGCGAACAGGGGAGTAGAGGTGGTCTAGAAGTACAGTAAGACCCCTATTAAGTGTGTGTGTGTGTGTGCGCACACACACAGTTGAAGAGAAGGAGGGCCCAGGGAGCTTCTTTCATGCCTCAGTCAGCCTGTGTCAGTGTGGACCACCCTCAGCAGTACCTGTGGCTGACACCATGGGTGCTGGGGCCGCCTGTCTGAATGGCAGGGAAGCGGTGCAGGAAGGGCTGGAGTCAGCAGCTGCCGATGATCACAACTTGGATACCCTTGTTGAAACACCTAAACTCCCAGATGGAACCATGTGTCAGAGGACTGCAGAGCTTCAGTGAGGTGACCTGGAGAGAACAGTTGCAATGGTACCTGGTCTGATGGGGGAGGGCCAGGCAATGAGAGCACAGATAAAAGACACTTCCTAGTCACCTTGCTTGCTTTTTTCCCCCAAATATGTTAAACTCGTTCTCATGTCTGGGCCCCGTACTCCACATTCCCTTAGTCTGGAAATCTCACTTTCTGCAGAGCTGCCTTCCATCTCTTGTGTCTCTAGCAGGTGTCTCTACCCCAACCCCATCAGAGCAATCACCTCTAACTCCCAGTGTTCAAATGTCCTCACTCTGATTCCTTTTTCCCCTCTCTGCTTTACAGTCAGTGTTACTCCGTAAAGAAAGTTATGTTAGTGACCACATTATCCAGCAATGTTTGGAGCATAGGCAATGCTTGGTGAATGCATTAAATGAGTCAGGCATCTGCAAACTTGGTCTGTAAAAGTCTGGACAGTTAATAGTTTAAGTTTTGTGGGTTTTATCACTGCCACACTACTCAAACACACTTTCACACACTGAATGTGTAAGACGTAAGTGGATCCGTGGTCCATCAGCATTTTATTTGATGCACGGCTGTGCTTTGCCGATGCCTGGAATGGCATTAGTGGTGAAGGCCAAGGGCGGATGTTAGTGGCTGTGGTGGTTTAAGATAGGCTGTACCTAGGCTCCTTAGGGATGAGAAGGATGGTTTAGCTTCTAGAGGAATGTGGAATGGGAGGCCAAAGACCATAGCGCTGGTGAGGCAGCAGCCTGGCTTCTGACATCCATGATGATATGCATGGATAATGAGGGCTGGGCTTCCCCACCTGGACCCATCAAATAGGTGTGGCCTCATCGGTCAAAGCTGTGCTTCCCATGGTATGCGCTGGGGTTAGTTAATCTTTAAAGAAATACATGACAGAGAAAACCATTGCTTAAAATCCTCATATAAGAAAAAATGGAATTGATTTGGGTTCTTAAAATTATATTTAATCAGCTCATAATAATTGTATATCTGTTCACGTTGCAGTATTGAAATGCATGTATATAATGTGTTCAGATCAGGTTAGAGCAAGTAGCAGAGCCATGACCTCAAACTAACATCACTTCTCTGTGTGGAAAGCATTGAGATTCCTCTACTGACTAATTAAAATATAAAATTAAATATATTGGTTACAAATAACATAAATGAACATTAGAAATTATTTCATCCATTCATTGCATCCATTCACCACCCTCTCTGTCCCTCCTCTTGACATCCCTACCCCTTCCTTTCCAGAGCATTAGATGTGTTGAAGAGCACACTCCAGTGTCTGCAGAGGGCTGCTCTCTGCTCCCAGGCAGATTTGAAGTTCAAACCTGCAACTTCCTCTTAGCGTATCTTTTGATTTCAGCCTTCAGATATACACAAGTTTGGCACAGAATCCTCTCACCAGTGAGATGGGAGTGGGAAGGTAAAGTATAGACCCAGGGCATGGAAGACCGAGCTAGGTTGGAGGCTGAGTGTTAAGTGGCTCCATGGCTCATTCACCTGAATCTGTTTTCAGACTCTGTCGAGGTCAGCGTGGCCACACTTTCTGAGGTAGGAACTGGTCTACACGGTAGCTTCTTCTTCAAAGGTCTTGTGCCCTGATGTGTTTTTGTTTTAGTATTTTTTTTGTGTGTGTGTGGGGGGGGTAAAGAGTTTGCACGCTTATTAGCTAAAATTGGGTGTGATTTTAACTAATAGGTCCAGATTTCCTCTGTGTGTGCACGTGAAGGGGAGAAAGCCCGTGATAAACCCTTCCCACTTTGTAGCTGCTCCCAGCAGCCCCGTTGGTCTTATTTAGACAGTTCTCCGGGTCCCTAGGGGCAGCTTGGAGGACTCCAGAGACTCTTGTCAGTGAACGCTTTTCTCTATTTATCACCCCGTACACGGCTCTGGTGAACACTCTTTGTGGAGTCAAGAGCTTGTACCAAAGGCAAAAAAAACCTTCTTTTCCTGGTCTGTTGGCACATGGATGCCGACAACATTTCAATCCACCCTGTGCTTTCGTAGCCTCCAGGCTGACTTCCTTCCTGGCAGAGGGAGCCTTGGTCCTTTGCAGAGCTCCACCTTCCAAGGGGAAGAAACGTGTGTGGGAGAGTTTGCTTCCTGGTTGGCGAGCAAAGTAGAATTTCAAGGCTCAGTCAAATCTCACACATGCTCATAACCCAAATGGAGAGTAGAATATGAAGATCCATTTGGCTGGATTCATCTCCAGTGTCAGCCTTCTCCAAGAGAAGCTACTTCCTCTTTTCTCTTTCCCTGTTTTCTTTCCCGCACACATCCTCTTTGCTTCCTTTGTGTGACTTTCTGCCATTTGCTTTTGTTTTTTTCTGATTCTCCAGTTCAGGTGGCCTGACTGTCAGGGACTGAGAGTCCAGGTGGGGAAAGGTGACTTGGGGTTCAGCTCTCAGGGGCTATGAACCACACGCAGGGAAGCTAGACACTGGCATTTTTTCACAGTTTATAACTTTTTATTTATTTATTAAAGATTTCTGCCTCCTCCCTGCCACCGCCTCCCATTTCCCTCCCCCTCCCCTGATCAAGTTCCCCTCCCTTGTAAGCCCAAAGAGCAATCAGGGTTCCCTGCCCTGTGGGAAATCCAAGGACCACCCACCTCCATCCAGGTCTAGTAAGGTGAGCATCCAAACTGCCTAGGATCCCACAAAGCCAGACACTGGCATTATTAAGCAGGGTTCTATCAAGCCCTGCATCCAGAGCCTAGCTTTAGTAGAGGCAGGGCAGACACTTGGCACCGCACCGTGTGGGCCAGGTGTGCCAGGATGGAGATTTACCGTCATGGTGGGGCAGATGCTCAGCTGTGACTGCATTTCAGCAGCAAGAAAAGCCAGCCCAAGGTTCAGTAGTCCACAGACCTCAAGTTCTGAGAGCATAGGACAGGAAGAGTAGTAACTGCGAAGGAAAAAATATTTTCCTACTCCAGGAAACAGGGTAGACAGACAGCTGGGAACCTGGTCTGCTAGAAAGTAGGCAGGGGCCTACTGTGTGCTCAGCTGTGGACCTGCCGATTCCTCAAGGCCTTGGAATTTGCAAAACTATCTTAAATTTTAAAAATCATTTAAAAGCTTGTCATTGTGAAATCTATTTGTAATTGTTTATTTCATAGTAAACATTTCCTAACTATCTTGATTTCCTTCTCTGTAGCTGTAATAAAATGCTATGGCAGAAGCACATAAGGGGCTAAGGGCTTGTTTTAGTTTGTAGGGAAAGGTCGCCATTCTTTTTTTTTTTTTTTTTTTTTGCGGGAGAAGGCACTGGCTGACCCTTCAGGGTGCTTGGCACCGTGCACCCGCAGTCAAGAAGCAGAACAGAGGGTTGCTTGTGGCCAGCTGTCCCTCCTTTCTGTTCAGTCCAGGACTCAGCCCAGGAACTGGTGCCACCACGGTGGGTGGGGCTTCTCACCGCAACTGAAGTAGTCTAGAGGATCAACTGTAGACGCGCCTAGAAAGTTCACCTGCCAGATAATTGTAGATCATGTGGCACTGACAAAATGAGCCATCTCGACAGCCCATTCATTAAATCAGATAATAAATGTGTGTTGACATCACTTTCTTGTATTATTTTTGCTATGAGAGAGGTTGGGTCTTCTTTGCTCCTTCTGCAGATAACCAAGAGAGGAAGGGGAGGGACTCGGGGGAATTCGCAAGCTGGAAACACGTGGGACATTTGCTGTGTTTTCTGAATTCCTCTTACTGATCTTTCTCTTCTTCATCCCCCAGTCCTTTCTTTCTCTCTCTTCTACTCTCCTATCACAGTCCCTGGTTATTTTCCTCCCCTGAAGAGGAAAGAAAGCTGATAAAGACAGTCCTCGTTGTCCTCCCTCCCTTCAGTCTCCGAATCGGCCCATTCACCATTACTGTTCGCCACAGTTTTAGTGATTGTCTTTCTCAGCTGTGTCTGTTTTAACCTGATGATGCCCCTGGAGTTTTGGGAATTTGTGACACATGATTCTTAGGAACTTGAACTTTGCCTTTGGGGTCAGAGTTCAGGCTTCAACTCTGCTGCTGACGTACCCCAAAAGCCTGTTTCCTCTTAATGAGAAATTAGAAAATGAATATTTATGTATAGGTTTGTTTAAAAAATATAGGTGTTATTTTACATGATGTGCTATCTTTGCCCCCCCACACCAAAATTATAAGTAAATACAACTCTTATAGTTTTTACTTTTAGTTTTGTGAATGTGATGGAAGAAAAAGTCCCAAATTTGACAAAAGTAAAAAAGATGAGTCTGAGAAGGGGTAGGAAGAATGGGAAAGAGTCGGCATTTTATTGTCTTATTGTATTACACTCAGGGTTTGATATCGATCCATAAGAATCCCATGAGGAAATACAGTTATCTTTATTTTCCAGATGGAATTAAAAATGGTTTGCATTTAGGCTGGAGAGATGGCGCAGTGTTTAGGAGCACTTACCCCTCTTCGAGAAGAGGACCTGACTTCAGTTCTTCTATCTGCAATAGATGACCTGTTACTCCAGCTCCAGGGGATCCAGTGCCCTCTTCTGACCTCTGTGGGTACCTGCACATACGTACACACAGGGCACACTTATCTACATAATGAAAGTAAGAGAGTTCTTGAAAAATTGTTCCGTTTCTAGATACTTGCTTCTGAGTACAGACCTCTCCCTTGCCACATTCCTGGTTCCTGCATGTTGGCAGCTCCTGAGGATCTGGCCCTGGCAGACCAATTGATGGCTAAAGAAAGATAGACAGTTAGGGGAAACCCCAAGGAATAATGAAAATGAGCACCTCTTTAGATACTCCATGTTCCTTCCTGCTCTAGCTCCCGAGTTGCTGAGCGTGATCTGTCTGAGCAATTGTGAGCGAAGGCGTTGAGTGATGCAGTATTGCTCTGACAACCCAGTAAGGAGAATTAATTCATAAGCTGCCAGACCACAACTGTACTTAGAGCTCCGTAGTCCCAGTTCGTCTCAGTGCCTACTGTTTTGTGGTAGCGATTTTGTTCGCGAACATTATCCTTTCTGTTTTATATCATTAGTCCTTAGCCATTGTCTATCTATAATGAGCATTTGGGTCATCTTTTAGAACAACTTTGGATTGCTAGAATGTGGATACTTAGAAAATCACAGGGACTCACTTAAGTTAGTTATAAGAGCAACAGCATGCTGCATATGTTGAAGCTTCAAGAGGCAAAGAACCCAAGGAAGCACAGTCGATCCTAAATGGGTCAGGTCTCGACATTTGGGTTCTGGTCTGGATTCATGTACTAACTGTCTTTGTATCTTCGAGGGCCTTGGACTTCCAGTAATATCAGGAAATTGGATTAAATACATTTTTTTCTGCTCTACACTGCTAACGTATTGGGATTCTTGAACACTGTGCTACGGGAGCCGTCTGATAGGCCACCACCTAGGGTATAGTTGGATCATTTGTACTTGGTGACACCAGGATTTCAGCGTCAGGTTTTCCCTTGTGAGTATTCTCCTTTGACTCCCCAGATTCTTCTGTTTTTACCATGGTAGCCCCGGTCAGGGAGAGGGATTGGAACACTGAAATGAATGGGGCTTTGGAGTCAGGGATATTGGTGTTCATCCATGAAGTTATGTCCTATGGAGCTGAAGATGTTGAATCCTTGCATCTCTCCTTCCTCATTTAGTAAGTTAGGAATATTAATAAAACCTAATGCCGAGAAAAGAGGAAGCAGGCATATAATGTCAGCTCTGTGGGACCATGTGATGCTTTTCCATTCTGGTTTATACTGAAGCTGAAGGAAAATAACCCGGGGGAAGTGTTTTCCTGCTTATTAACCAGGGTCAGACTCTTTAGTTACATCGCTGGTGGGGACAGGATGGTATCAAGGGAGTTTAATGACTTCAGATAAGTAAACAACTGCAGGCGTAGATTAGATTCCTAAATAAAGGTCAGGGAAACATCTGGAATATTAAAGCGACAGGAAACGGGAGATCCATATATGCAAAGTCGAGTTGTACAGGTCCCTTGTTTTCCCCTGTGTCATTGTTCCTAAACCAAACGCTAAGCACCAATTAATATTGTGAAAAGTGCATGGGTAAATGCCACGTTTTGAGGCTGTCAGATGCTGATAGCTCTGTTTTTCACATCTTTCAGTGATTGAACTCGTGGCTTAACGTACACGTCATACTCAGTTGCAATTAATTGCCCGCTGCACAGCACCCTTCCTTGGGCAGGGACCATGCGCTCTTGCTGGTGGTGGATGTGTGTGTGGAGATGCTCATGGGCTAAGGAGTTGACCTCCTTGAAGTTGAGTTGGCAGGCAAATGAGAGACCGTTATCAAAGTGCTAGTTTACATATCTCACTCAGAAGGGAGGAGAGGAAATAATCCATAGGCTTAAGCAGGGAACCTGCTCAGAGCTCTGTTTAGGACATTGTGGTTTGATCTAACAATGCATTTTAGGGCGTGTCTGAAACTTACTTCATATTGCTAATTGAAGTTTGTGATCCCAGGAAGTAATTATGAAATCAGAGATGGAAGCCAGGCATGAGGGTACATGCCTATAATTCCAGTATCTTTGGAAGATGAGACAGGTGAATCTCCAATTTCTGGATTTTGTCCACCCCCACCAGATATCAAAGATAGAAAATGATATTGGTATCCAGTGTACTTTGCAGTTTAAATCTATTCTGTTGAAGAGTTGTGTTTTTTGTTTTTTTTTTTTTTCAGTGTGGCCATTCATTGAGAAAGTGATCTCAATAAATAGTAAATCGTTTGAATGAGTTAGTATTTGGGGAATTGTTGACTTACCAGACCTTGTAAACATAGTTTTGCTGATTCTATTTTTTTTCTACCATTCTCATTTTCCTTTCAAAAGTTCTTTTAAGACAAGTTGTAGCATAGGTTGGCTTCAAATACTATGTCGCAGTGGCTGGCCTTCCACTCTGATTCTCCTGGCTTCACCCGAGTGCTGGGATTACAGGCGTGTGTCACTGTCCCCCATTGTCTTAGCAAGTGTTCTGTTGCTGTGAGGAGACACCTTGACCATGGCAGCTCTTAAAAGGAAAACGTTTAACTGGGTGAGTCACAGTTTCAGAGGTTCAGTCTATTGTCATCATGGCAGGGAGCATGGTGGTGTGTAGGCGGACATGGTGCTGGCTATGTCTTGATCAGAAGGCAACAAAGTGTCTGAGACGCTGGGTGGTATCTTGAGCACAGAAAGTTCAAAGCCTGCCCCCACAGTGACGCACTTCCTCCAATAGAGCCATACTGCCTCCAACAAAGCCACACCTCCTAATAGTGTCACTTTTTATATTCTTACAGGGGACAGTTAGATTCAAACTACCACACCCAGCTTGTTCTCAGAGGTTTTAAGGTGACATACTACAGCACATAACTTTGTGGGGGAAATAATTCAAAACTGAAGACAGACAAGAAGAAAGCAAGCATAGAGCAAGAGAACCCAACAGCGACATCTTGACATAAGCTCCGCTAAGTCTTTGTTGTTGGCTCTACCCTGTGCCTGGCAGGATAAATAGATAATTTAGTGGCATCTCTGGACTCAGCCATGACAGTTATACTAAATCCAAGAATGACTCCAAGCACTGACAGTGGTGTGGTGGTGGGGGGGAGTGTGGGAGTATGAAAGAGAGAATGTGTGGGTTTATGTGTGTCTGTGTGTATGTATTTGTGTATGTGAATGTATATGTGAGTATGTGAGAAAGCATGTATGTGTGTTTATGTATGCATTTGTGTGTATGTGTGCATATGTGAGCATGTATGCGATTGTATATGTGTGTGAGAGAAAGCATATATATCTATATGTGTGTGCTTGTGTATGTGTGTGTGGATGTTTATGTTTGTGTGTGTGTGTGTGTGTGAGAGAGAGAGAGAGAGAGAGAGAGAGGGAGAGGAGAGAGAAGGGTGTGTGTGTGTAAAGACAGAACTCTCCACAAACTAAAAATCCTACTTTGGAGGATAAAGTGAAGTCTGTCTGCATAAAGTTTTGATTGGAGATGGGACACATTCCACTTCCTGGTTAGGAGTGAGGGACTCCTAACACAGACACTCTGCCACAGGTGTCTAGAGAAACTTGTCTAGGTATATAGTTCCCAGGAGATAGCCCACCCACCACCCAGCAGCAGTAACACTGGTTCTAGTGCTGACATCCAAAACATCTTCATAGTGTTTCCCTCTTAGCCTTGAAAGCAGCCCCTAGTGAGCCTGTGTTGTTTACTGTTTGTTTGCTTACACCTGTGCCTAGCACTCAGCCTGCCATAATGCTGCGTGATAAACTGGGCACAGTTATGCACACCTATATTAATCCTCAGGAAGCCAAGGCAGGTAGATCTTGAACTTGAGACTACAGGGAAATAGAGACTGTTTGAAATAAGAAAACAACAACAAAACAGCTTACTAAATGCTCATAAATGGAGCTAAGCATTGACTAGGGCCCAGTGGTATGCACCCCTTCCTGGTCCACGATGGGTCTGAGCAGCCAGATTTGTAGGACTGTTGCGTACATCATCATTTCACGGAAGCCTGTCTTCTGGGGGATGTAATCCGGAATGATTGTCAGCAAAATCAATTAACAGACCCAATACAGAATGGTCAGCACTGCCACTCTCTTGGTGGCCTGGCCGGTCAATATTTAGATATTAGGATGCAGTAAGGGGACATAGCATATTCTTTAGGCAGTGCTAAGAATGAGAAGTATTTTTTTTTTATGTATTTTTGAGTGGTGTGGAGCAGATGTAAGATCCCTGAGAGGTGTGGCTCTGAAGGGCAGCTGAGTAAGGGACCAGCCCTTGTCAGCCAGCTAAGAGAAGGATCAACAGAACTGCGCCTGGGAAGGCAGCCAGACAGTGAGCACCAATATTTTAGGTCATGGATTGCTTGGATGTGCTCATCCCTTTCATGCATCATCCCTCTCTCCTCACCACCTCTGAGATCTTCTCTTCAGACAGAATAGCTTGCCTGGGAGGTGGCCTTTCTGTCCCTAAGCATTTGGGAGGGATTCAAGATTCCTCCTAAAAGAGATAGCATGGCTGACGACACACACAAGGACAAGGAAATGTGACTTCTCATATATCAGGCATCCCAGGCTGCAGCATGGAGGCGTGTGACCTGGGATAACTGTAGAGGAATTTAAAACCAAACTCTCACTGCAGCTATACAAACAAAAACCAGAGTCCTGGGTAAAGTCATAGCAGGTTTAATTTGCATGTGCAAACTTCATGGAGACAATGGGAGAGGCGCCTGTAAAACAGAAAGTAACTCCAGCACACACTTATGGGCCCTTTTTATCTTCTGGGTGTCCAGTACTTACACGTGTGAAATCTGTCAGTGCTCACGCCCAGCTGAGAAGAATATCTTCTCCTCAGAACATTACTAACACTCACACTTACCTTCTCAGCTGGGCGTGAGCACTGACAGATTTCACACGTGTAAGTACTGGACACCCAGAAGATAAAAAGTGCCCATAAGTGTGTCAGGACCGCGAGGGGTGCACCCACACACTGAGACAATGGGAATCTTCTATTGGGAACTCACCAAGACCAGCTGGCCTGGGTATGAAAAAGCCTGGGATAAAACCAGGCTCGCTGAATATAGCGGACAATGAGGACTACTGAGAACTCAAGAACATTGGCAATGGGTTTTTGATCCTACTGCACGTACTGGCTTTGTGGGATCCTAGGCAGTTTGGATGCTCACCTTACTAGACCTGGATGGAGGTGGGAGGTCCTTGGACTTCCCACAGGGCAGGGAACCCTGATTGCTCTTTGGGCTTACGAGGGAGGGGGACTTGATTGGGGGAAGGGGAGGGAAATGGGAGGCGGTGGCGGGGAAGAGACAGAAATCTTTTATAAAAAAAAAAAAGAATAGGCGCGTTAAAGGTTAAATACCTTAATGGGGACACATAAGTGCCAGCTCCCCTCGGATTGTCCAGCCACTGTGGAATTAAGGTGAATCCTGTAACGACTGTCTGAGCTACAGAAGGCTATCCTATCAGGTTTTAAAATATTGATTGTAGACTTTGCCTTAACAGTAAAATTTAATTCTAAAACACAGTGAAGTCATCCCAAGTTTCCTGTTGGATTCTTCATTGGGTGGTAAGGAAAAGAAAGAGCAAGTATAGAGTTATAAGCAAGATCGATATAGCTTCATGACTCAGGTGGTTTTGATTTTTGCTTCTTAGACTACTTAATACCAAGAATCGGAATAACTAAGCTACATTTTCACGTTAGTTTTTACTTGGCTAGTTAGTCCTCACGAAAAGGACTTCAATGTCGGGTTCCATTATGAATGCAGATGACACTGGTGATCCCTTTGAACTCGTGAACTTCAGCCTCGGGGCACATGCATTCTGGATGTGTCGTTAAAATGCATGTGTGTCACATCTTGGGAATGCGTGCGGAATTACAGGAAAGAGAGATGACACCGGGAGACGTTGGATTGATGGACACGAGCGAATACGCCAGGAGGGATACAGTTAAAAGGTCGTGTAATTCATTATTTAGGGATCACCTTCAGAGATAGCCCTGTTCAAAAATTAACATACTAGTTTAGTATATATAAAAGACTCTTTTAAAGGATGCCATTTGATATAACCTAAGGCTCTTCCCATACGTGAAGAGCACAATTTTGTCAAAGTACTGGAGACTCGTAGAATTTCACGTTGATTACATTTGATGTAATTTCTTATATTTTTCAGCAATAAAGGCTCTTTATTGCTGTGTTCTTTATGGCATGTGTTCTCTGTTTTGCTATTGTTATATTTTGACTAAATACCTCTATGTAACAGATGTTAGCAACTCATTTATTCCTACTAAAAATCTTCCTTCCTCCTTCCTTCTTTCCTTCCTCCCTCCCTTCCTTTCTTTTTTCTCCCTTCCTTCCTTCCTTCCTTCCTTCCTTCCTTCCTTCCTTCCTTCCTTCTTTCTTCCTTTCTTCCTTGAGCGCTATTGTAGGCATAAAGCCGCAGAAAAACAGACATAAAATTTCTTGTTACTCACACCAATGCTGAGGAAGAATGACCCAAAACAAAAAGATCTCATATGTGACAGTAGATGCTATGAAGAAAGGAATCGAGTGAGGAGTATGGTCGTCTCCATAGTTAGTTAGCACTGGAGCTCCCAGAGAGACTCATTTGAACAGAGTCCCGGAAAAGTGGAGCAGACAGGCTAGCTAAGGGTGTCTCACAGGAAGGAGAAAAACATGGGAAGATGTTCAGAGTCATCGGGGTTCTGCAGAAAAAGGAGGTGCGGGTGAGAGCAGTGGAGAGTGTAGGTTGAGGTCAGCAGGTGGGAGGTCCTAACAGGCCAGTGTGTCAGCACCGAGTTTGTTCTGGCTGAAGGAGAAACCAAGAAAGGACTCCTCCAGCAGACCAGCTGGGGAATCTGGCATATGCTTGAAAACTGTCACTGGTGACTGTCCCGAGATTAGTGAGCAGGCAGGAGGAGCCTTTGGGAGGTTGTTGGAAGAGGTCGCCAGGGACAAGGTGAATAGTGGGACAGATGAAGTGGGTGGGTTTGGAGATGTATTTTGAAGGATGAGTTAGCAGGCACGCTGTTGGAATGTGGGATGAGAAAGAGAAGTTAGTACTGACCGTAAGCTTTGATTCCCAAATAGTGAGAATAAGTGAGTTTGGTTCTTTACTGTCCGAGCTGTGTCTCCTTCTCCTCATGAGATCCCTGTAAATGCTCAGAAACCGTGAGTAGGAGGATTGGCGTGCCTGGTGGGGCAGTGTCTGAAGATCAAGCAAGAGAGAGTAGATAAGCTGGAAGCTTGGTGTTTGTGGATGGTTACCTTGTGAACTAGAGAGGTAGGTAGGTGGCGCCAGGCTGGGGGGCGGGGCTTCAGCCGAGGAGGATGTACCCATGGTCCTTGTCTGCAGATGGTGCAAGTGATGGGAAAGGCTCTCATACAGACCTTGTGTTCATCTTGTATTCGTCTTTGAAGAGAAAAGTCACATGTAACTGTGATGGATTTTATTTTTCTCAGCCTTTTGTCCAACGGTAAACAGGATACAGTTACGGGACACACAGATGATTGTCAGCAGTCCCAGGATCAGTCATTTTGTGAATTCCGGTCACATCCAGACGAGGTTTCTCTTGGTCATGCACCTTTGGTTCCCTAAGACACTTTTGTGTTTCCTCGAACAGGCTTTGAAGAAGAGGAGTGGTCCATCTTCGACATGTGGTGGCATGATGCACCTCTGTCTGAATTATAAATTTAGTAATATGCAAATGGACCCTTTCCTGGTATGCCCTAAACATACTGGGAAAACAGCTTTGTTAAAACCAAGGTAGGGATTTTTGAGAAAGTCCAGTCCCCAGAAATCCCTATTTGCTATTGATGGATAAAGGAAAACCGTATCTTCAGATGACGACTTCCATGACAAGGTGCTCCTGGCTAGCGGCACGTTAGGTGACATAGGACAGGGCTTGGGCTCTGGAGCAGCCTGCAGTCTGCAGAGGGAGGGACCCTGGAAATGCTTGACTGAGCAGAACAGAGCCGTGCTTCCGTCACCATGAGCCTCAGTGAGAGTTTCAGGACATCCTCTGGTTAAACTTGCAGAGCGCCGACTTTGGGGTATGGAAAAGTTGGAAAACATTAAATGGAGATCAGTTAAACGGCAATGTTCTAGGTGACAGATTTGATATGTACCGTCAGCTCTAAGGTGTGATGAAGTGTTTTTTAAGGGATTGTGAGTGTTGGGATCCCAGCAAAAAATGGAAAATGAAGTGCCAGGCCGCAGCGGGCCATTTTGAGAAGCTTTGATTAATTGTTATAGAAAGACTAAAGGCACTGACAGTGCAGAGAATTTGGAAAAATGATAGGTTTAGAGAGAGCCCTATGGGGAGTGTGAATTGGTAGAGGAGGGAAGTGGTTTCTGGGAGCGTTATTCTCTTTATAGGTTTTTCTCCTGTTTTTGAGACATTTTCAGCCCTCACTGTTCACTGCCTCAATTTTCCCGGGTTTAAAATAGTAGTCTCCTCTTGAGGCTGTGATTCTGATGAAAAACCCAGGCCTAGGCACTTCATTTCTGTAATGGGAAAAGGAGCTTGTTTCTCTCTCTCTCTCTCTCTCTCTCTCTCTCTCTCTCTCTCTCTCTCTCTCTCTCTCTCCCTCCCCCCCC
>JABTXL010009415.1:6066931-6104444 GCA_025134845.1 Neodon shergylaensis | reverse complement strand
CCCCCCCCCACTTTAATTTCCTTCTCTTCCTTTCCATGCCATTTGTGGCTGTTGAAAATATCTAAGAAGATCACACTATTCCTACTTAGGAAAGACCTCTTTTCCCCCCTCCATCTTCTACTTCTTTTCTACCCTCTGTTGTTTTCTGATAAAACACCCATCTCCAGAATAATTAACTGTAATTCTGCAAGGGAATGAGAAACGGGTAGCAGAAGCTGACGGACCTTAAACAATAAATATTTGTGTTTTATGCAGCTGCCACTAGTAATTAAGAGAAAATAGCTAAGTAGAGTGGACCTGAACCCGTTCGATGGCCTGGAGGGGCGGCCTCTCATTCTTGGTACATTTACTAGTAGGAGCTGGCATGGGAACATGTTGCTGAATGTCTATGGTACACTGCCACCTTGTGGCTGCAATTTTCCTAGCCACGGAAAATATAAAAGAGCCTTATTTTGTAGTTTTCCTGGCTTTTCCATTTGACCTTAATTCAAAAGATTGGAGATGCTGTATAAGAATATATAGATTATAGAAGAGATGAGTTTAAGAGGTTATCTATGTTCTTAGAAGAGGCATGCTAAAGTATTGATTGGGAAGACCCATGTCTTCAGCAGACACTGTGAGGGGGGTAGGGGTGCACATGCTTGTGTGTACTGGGGAAAGGAGTGAAAGCCAAATGGGGAAAGGATCTCATTTCTGCCCTGGTACACAGACAGAGGATGTTCATTCTCCCACTGAATTCATTCTGTACTTACATAGTCACAAGTTTTCTCCCGAAAATTTTCAATGCGAAACAACAACAATAATAATAAAAAGTGGTTTAAAAAAGACACATGGGTAAGGACATACAGTGGTACCAACAATAGGGAACAATAGGGGCCCAATATCCTCTGTGTGGTCTGATGGAGCGGCTGATGGACTCCAGATGGGGCACTGCATCAGTCACTCCAGAGTAAGGTTTAAGGACAAAATGTCTAAGGCTAGACAGGAATCTCTCCTTGGAGGCCCCGTAAGTGGACACTTAATGTCATGAACAGGAGCCTGGGCTGACACCTTCAGATGACTACAGCTCCTCCTTTGAAAGGACTGTTTCTGAGAAGTGCCCCCTGGGGTCCCTTCCCCTCCTGATGTGGCTTTGAACCCGGAGCGGGTGGACTGCTCATTCTTTAGGGTCCTCTCACTAAAATACCAGCTGGCAGTGAAATACGGCAAGTGTCTGGGAGATGGAGATGGTTCTTAATAGAAGTGCTCCGAGTCCTTTGCGTGCTGCTGACGAACACAGTTGAGGTTGGGGGAAAGCTCGCATCTCGTCGAGCTGAACCAATGAAGGTTCAGTCTCAACTGTGTGGGGAGGGGGTACCCACCAGCAGGCACTGTTTTCTTTATGCAGCGATTTTGAATGTGCCATAGCACACGGCCAGACAAATGGATGACTTAGCCTTTGACATGCCTTCCTCCTATAAGAGCATCTATGATAATCTTAAAAACAAACCAGATAATGACACCCAAGTGCCAGTCTTTTCCCACGAAAACCAAACGGATTTTGGTGATACCTCCCTTAAAACGGCATTTAGCTGTGCTGTCCAAGTTATCCTGCTTTTCCAACTGTATGAAGTTGACCCTTTTGTGTGACAACTGGATTTTTCTGTACACATTTTGGGGGCTCTTAATAGCGATAAGGACACATGTATGTGCACAGAATTTTTTTTTTGTTCTTAATAACTGTCTCAGAAGACACCAGGTATTGCTCCTTGCAGGTGAGCATTTAGAAGTCATTGCTCTCCTAAGGTCTTGAAGGTGGAGCAGATCTTGACATGAGTGTTTTAACCCAGGGGGCCCTGCTTTAGAAAGCTGTCTCTTGAAGTGACTTGGGCTTCTCTGATTCTTGTGACAGGCTTTCCTTTTTGAAGAGCTATAGAGTGATATAAGGATTATTGATTTCCATTAAGGGCTGCGGTGCTTAGAAATTCCTCTCCTATGTGTGTATGTGTGTGAGCAATATGTGAAATTTATCTGTTTTTCTATAGCAGTGTTTCATATGGGGTCCACAGAAGTACATATTTTATATAGGGGTCTGGAATACATGTGCATACATGTATAATTCAGTCATGAAATGATACCTTCCTATTTGCAGTGTGTGTGTGTGTGTGTGTGTGTGTGTGTGTGTGTGTGTGGTGGGTTGGGTGTACCTGTGTGTGTATGTGGATGCCAGAGGTTAACCTCAGGAATCACTCTCCAGGTATTGGCCCAGAGCTCTCCAGTCAGGATAGGTTAGCTTGCCAGCAAGCCCAGAAACCAATCTCACCCATCCAGGGCTGAGATTACAAGCATGTGCCACAATGCTAGGCTTTTTTTTTTTTTTAAAAAAATATATTCTGGGGAACAAATTTGGCTTTTCATGTTTTCATGGTAAACACTTTTCTGACTGAGCCATTTTTCCAGCCCTTGTTGTAATTTGATGATAATTGTTTAGCTGCTTTAAAAATTGCAGTCATAATCTATTCAACTTAATCTCATGACCTACTCATGTTCTGTGACCTGCCTTCAAAGTCTGGTACTGTGCTTTTGCAGTGAGCAATACTGACTCTCAGAAGGAAGGCACAAGAACGAAATCTAGAACTTTCCAAACTAGGAAAATTAAGAACGGGGTTGGATGGAGTGTGTTTAGAAAAGGAGGTGCAAAGAGGGGAGCCTGAGACCCCATTGTGTTGAATGTCCCTGGAAATGATGCCACTGTCCTTTCTCTCCAGCTCGACCACATTCTGTCTCCGCCACCCATGCCGTTTCGGAAATGCAGCAACCCAGACGTGGCTTGTGGCCTTGGAAAGTCGCTGAAGTATAAGAGACAGCTGAGTGCTGATGGGAAGCAGCTGCGGCGAGGGAGCCTGGGAGGAGCCCTCACTGGTGAGTCATGGGTCAGCCGAGGAGTTGTGCTGCTCTTGCAGGATCCTGAAAGCCTGCCTGCAGACCCTTTAGTCCAGAAAGCAGTTTAAATGAAGAAGTTGGGCAGTAAACGTTTGTGGAATACAGTTTATATACAATGACCTTGTCCTATTTTGCATGTACACAAATACATTTAGTGAAATTTGTATTTTGGTGTTACTACCAAAATGATCAAAATATAAAATGTTTTTATGCCCAGTATAGGTGCGCGCGGGCGCACACACACACACACCTTGACCCAAGGTTACTGTGGATTAGCTAATGTAGATGAGATTTATCCTAAGTGTTTCGTGTTACATGGGCCACACAGTGGGTGTGCTGTGTCCACTTTCCATTGCTCAGCATACCTTTAGAGATGTGTATGTATTGTTGTATCAATAGTGAGTGTTCATAAGGAACTGACAGGATGCCCAGATCCAGCCACTGTATACTCCCACCAGCAGTGGGAGAGCAGAGCGATTTGTGCGCATCCTCAGCAGCCTGTGGTCTGGCCAGTCTTTGTGAATTTAGTTTTTCCATGGTCCTATGATACTGTGGTTTTCTTTTGTATTTTCTGTTAGCTTCCTATCACTCTAACTGGTGTCTGAGATAATTGAATTATAAAAAGAGGTTTCTTTGGGCTTCATTGCAAATCCACGCATTATAATGGAAACACACAGTGGAATGAGATTGATCAGTAAAGAGAGAAAGATAATGGAACCGGCTTCCATACGCCACTTTAGGAGCATGGCCCCGATGACCTGGAGACCTGTAGCTCTTCCAGTTCACCGTTTCCCAGTATCGCCGTATTGGGTCCAGTCTTGGGTCCTTCAACACTTTGATCTTTAGAAATCACAGATGGCACTCACTATAGCGTGTCGGCAATGCAGAACATGTTCTGTTGAGTGCTTTTATATCTTCATTTGTAAGATAGCTATCAAACCTCTCCCCCTGTGTTTAACACAGACTTGCAGGTGAGTAATCTAACTGTTCCAGTCAGGCACAGAAGCAGATACTGCATGTTGCTTCTGAGTGAGCTATGGACGCTACCGTCGGTGAGGGAGTGAGGGTGAGAGCCTGGGAGGTGGGGTTTGCAGGGAGAACAGTTGGCGGGCGAGACGAGACAGACAAAATAACTGTTCTTCTGTAACTCCGTTGGCCACTGATTGGCAGCAATTCCATTTTTAAAGTGAAGGTAGGGAGGGGTCTAGAATGTTCCTAACAGGAACGCTGTGTGCTGGAGGTTAGAATTTTGACAGTTACCCTGATCTAGCCATTCTGTATGACGAGCATGCATTGAAAATGATACCAGGGCTGGAACGCGGCTCAGTTATAGACACTTGCCTAAGCATCCATGGGCACTAGGTTTGAACCCAGTACCACCAAAAGAAAGAAAGGGATAAAGATGAAAATAAAAGAATACTGTAGTCTGTGAGTCTGTATAGTTATGTGTCCATTGAACATAAAAATACGTATTAGAGATATAAAGTGGAGATGAAAATGTTCCATCTAAAACTGAAGTTTTCTCAAATATAAGAAACCCCAAAATAACCTCTATGTATATTTATATTTTGTATAAATATATTAATTATATTAAATACTTTTTATTTATAACTTTCATTCTAGTTTGAAAAAAAAAAGCCAAGTAAGGATAAGTTAAAGCATACCCTAGAAATGACTCACATTTAATCTTTCATGATGAACTCAACACATTACAGATTAGATATTTTTCTGTTTCATTTTAGTGATCTTTTCTTCTAAACATAAATATTTTGAAGAAATATCATTAGTTTTAAACCCTGAAGGAAGTTTTGTCTACATAGGATAGTTTTGCCTACCGATTCGTAAATGGTCTGGAAAATACTTCGAATTATGTTCTTTTTTTTTCTTTTAGAATTATGGGCTTTGACTTCCTGGTAATGGACTTTGTGAGGAAAGGAAATACTGCTGCCACGTGGTCAGGAGAGCTGGGGCAGTTCGCCCCGAGAGTCACACTGCTGGGATGGAGGGAGAGTGATCAGGCACAGGGAAGAAGAGAAAGGAAAAAAAGGAAAAGACTGCAGAGCTAGTGAGCTGGCTCAGTCAGTACAGTGCCCCTGTGTGAGCATGAGGTACTTCACCCGTGTGGAAGAAGCATTCATCTTTATTCCCAGCACCAAGCAAGGGAAAAGGACGGTCCCAGGCTTGCTGCCAACTTGTCTGGCAGAATTGGTGAACTTCAGGTTCAGTGAGAGTCCTCGTCTCAAAGTAGGAAGGAGAGCAAAGCAGAAGACGCTGCTGTCAACCTCTGACCCTTACATGTAGATGTGTGAGCATATCCACATGACACATGTGTATCACACACACACAGTGCACTCTCTCTGCATGCATGGTTATGCATGAATGTCATAAAAGCCCTGGGAGGCAGAGGCAAGAAGGTTCTGAGTTCGAGGCCAGCCTGGGCTACGTATGGAGACCCTGTCTCAAAACCAGTGCTTTCAGTAGACTTCTGCTGATTCCTCCCTGCTGCGTGTGAGGACCGTTCTTGCTTTCCCCTCACAGAGGCAGATCACCTTCCTAAGTCGTCCGGGCTCAGTCTCACCTTGGTTGAACCCTTACCTGATGGGAAGGGAAGTGAAATCCTGATGGTTAAGATTCACCCTGTTTAGTCATTTTAATTAGAAAGTTTATTTCAGTTGAACAGTTTTTGACAGCTGGGTAGTAATTAGTCTCACCTTTGTGTTTCCCAAGTAGTTTATTAAAAGCTTCCAAATGATTCAAAATCTTGCAGCAGTACGACTTGGAGCATGGAACTTGGCCTTTAGCTTTTTGAGAAGGGATAATCGCACCTGGTTCCTGTTTCTTATTCTTAGCAGCTCTATCGAGTCTATCCTCAGTTAGTTTGGATGCTGTACAGCTATTCTGGGAGCTTAAATCTTAGGTGAGATCATTAAAAAAACAAACAAACAAACAAACAAACAAAAACCAAAAAAAAACCCCACCATTTAGTCATCCTTAGAAGATCCTTAAACAACCGTTGAACAGAAGCCTATTTTGGAAAATAGGTCCTTGAAAGTTGGGATTTTGGGGGTGGGAGAAAGTACCGGTAACTGGTCCTTACCTAAGATAGCTTAGGTAAGGGTTTATTAAGGAAACATGTTTGAAGCACGTAGCCTAGCAACGGGCAGCTGTGAATAACCGAACTAGGGCTTTGGAGTTGGTGCAAGAAGGTAAACTCGCTAAGGTCAGCTTGATGCTCTCATTGATTCGATTTTTGCTTCTTAAAATCTTCTTCTGTGTTTTGAGGCAGAGCCTCACCCTGTAGCCTGGATTGACCTGGGACATAGTGTGTAGCCTAAACTAGCCTTAAATTCAGGAAACCCTTCTTCCTCAGCCTCCTGAGTGCTGTGATTACAGGATTTGTTATAGGATGTGAGATGAAAGGATTAGATCTGTGTGGTGTCCTGCCTGCACAAGTAGAGGGTATTGGGGTTCAGAGAAGAAAGCATCGTTTTTGATTCCCAAGAACAAACAGTCTTCTAGTTTTAGACAACAGTAATCGTGTGACCTCACCTTGGACCATACCCTGTTGCTCAGTGTACAATGAGAAAGCTGATTTTGCCTCCAGAACCCTATGCCTGGCTTAGTATCTTACTTCAAAGACCAACCACTTTCCCATTGCTTGAATTTGGTTCAGCTCCAGGATCTTTGGTTTGGTAGGTAGTATTATACTTACAACGGTGAGCTGCCAGGTGTGAGGTGGAGACACGAGGACCAAGAGTTCAGGGTCCCTTATGGGCATAGCAAGTTTGAGGCCAGCCTGGACTCTTTCTTGCCAGAACCCAATTAAGCTAAAATACTTTCTGAAGGCTTAGCTTACAGTTTGAAAATATTACTGCATAATTATAACTGAAAAAAATCACTAAACTTTTAGCTTTTCAGGAAAAATTGTGATCTAGTCATTTTTTTATCCATAATGATACTGAATATTAAAATACTATTCTTAATAGGGCAGGGATACTTTCAGTGAATTACATTTATCGACTTATCTAACCCACGAGACAGGAAAACACTCAGCCCTGTTTTAGAGCTGGGGACACTGAGGCACAGGTGTGGTGCTTGTGAACAAGAGAGCCAGGGATTATACCCAGGCAGGCACACAGCCACCCTGGAGCTCTTTAGCATAGCAGGTACCCAGCAGGTTTTAAATAAACTTTAAATTCCAGCAGGATTAATTAGAATGAATTTTAGATAGGGAAATCTTTGCTTACTTGGAATCTGGGACTGTGACTCAATCTGTAGGGCTCCCAGTACTTTAATTAAAGTAAATTAAATCTGAGCAATTAATGCATATAAAAAAACCTTTATTTTCATACATTTGTTAGCCCAGCAGTTCTATTTCTGGGAATTCATTGCAAGCAAGCAATCATGAATATGTGTGGAAAATTAGCACTACTGATGTTTGGAGCAGTACTATTTATAATAATTAAAATTACATGTCATCTAAATATCTGCCAAGAGGATATTGACTAAACATGTTATAGAATATATAGAGTGGCAAACAATTGTAAACATTGAAAATCGTGTTGTAAAAAATAATTTTGAACAGTGAAAGAGGGTCATAATATTTAATGTGAAATCCTGTTGCCGAATGTTCTCAAACTATTACATGCTTCATAAGATTTCCTATAATTAAAATTAAACAATTGAATATTTGATAAGGAGGGAAGGAAACTACTGTGCTAAAGAATTTTTCTTTAAACTGGCTTGATGATTAAGCAGGCTCCCTTCTTACACAGGCGCGTGAAGGGTGTGCTGGTCTTTTTTATACCCTGCAATTCAATTCACAGGGAAAAATTTCGCCCCAGTGTTTTTGTTGTTGTTACTGTTCATTTGCATCATTCAGTGATCTATGTCAGCAATATTATGCCATACACTCTCAGAATGCTCATTAGCAGACAACTCTTGAGTTTCTTGCTACATGGCTGAGGGGGTTCTGGAATGTGGAACCCTATTTTACTTCTAGTAGGCATGGTTACAGTATTCGCCTGGAGTCCAATCTGCTCTTGGTCCGCTGTCTCTCAGATCAGCAGCTACACAAGTAATAGAGTCAGAAGCATGAGAGGTGAAGTCTGTCTGTGAAAACTCTTTCCAAACATTTGTAAGCCTTGAGCTGTTAGTTTTCTGTTGGTCGGAACGAGTCAAGTTATGGACGCGCAGTCCACTCTGGTTGTTGGGCAGGGACGTAGAATATAATGCTAAGACAATTAGGATTAAGGACTCTGTCCACCATAATTAGCTCCTGTCTTTTAAAGCAATTCTTTATGATAAAAGTATCTATTTCTGAATTATAAAAGTATGTGTTCAATGTAGATAATTCAGAAAAGACAAAGCCTCACAAAGGATAAATCAGAAGGCCCGTAGTTGTATCATGTTTTGAATTAATGACATCCATGTTTAAAATTGTGAAATTCTTCTTCCCAAACTAAAGATCTAAATTACCAGAGTATTAGGTTAAAAGGTGGGGAAACAAACACAGCTTGGTTGCTGATTTTATTTTTTTCTTTCAGGGCTGATATTTAAACAATAGACTCAGCTTACTATGCCCATCATGTTCTGATATTTTTTTTTAAGCTAATGTTTTCTGTCTTCATGGCCTGCTGCTTGCTAAATAGATAGAAGCAGCATGACTGAGCTTTGGAGCCCCCTGATGAGGAAGGAAAATGCTATTCAATCATTATACAGGCCCTTTAGTCTGGGCAGAGATACACGGTATTGTGCCTGACAGTTCACAGCCACGTAGCTGCAGTCCTGAGAATCTTTGAATCCTGCCTTCTGTATACACAAATGAGTGGTCCCTGCCCCCACTCCATACGCTGCATTCCCTGGTTGTCTTGTGTGTTGTAACCTTAACAGCTAGAATAAAAGCTCCCTTTCCCGAGGGGGATCACTTCTCTTTGCTAAAGGATGTTTGGGTCATTTAGAATATAAAGAAAAGCAGAATCAATATATTCCCATAGATTGTATAGGAATGCAATGTGTGCATAGCATTAACGGATTAACTTGTAGACAGTATTGACTGGGATGTCTAAAACTTGTTAGAATGCTCTGTGTCACTGGGGAAAATGGAGAAGTTTTGCTTTCCTGGACTTTAGAAATGAAACCTGTCTGTCTTTCTGACTATCTTATTTTTGTAGTGCTTCAAGCATGCTAGGCAAATGCTCTACCCCCAAGTTAAACTCCCAGCCTAGCTCTGGAATATTTTAATCATCTTACTTGAAGAGAGAAAAGAAAAACAAACACAGTTCCCAAGAAGCATTTTTCCCTTTTAGAGTTAGCTTGGAGGTCATCATGTTGGAGTGAGGTGAGTGAGTCTCTCTTTAGTCACTTAATGGGTTCCTTAGCTTTCTTGATAAATCTGAAAATACTCAAATTAAAGCTCCCATGGTAACTATTCACTGGGATGCAATGTCTCTGTCTTAAGCTAAGCCAAACAGTCACATTATCTCGGCACGGCACCGTGGCAGCTTATTTCTGACACTGTAACTGTTGAAGGGAAATATTTTGGGCTTGATTGCTCTCCTTACGGTGGTTTACATGCTCACATTCCACCTTCCGGATAGCCCTTACTGGCCTTTTGTAACTCTATTTCCAGTTGGTCAAGGTGGAACTAAAGGAGAAAGCCAGGCTGGCAGAGACATAACTTCTCTCTGCATACTTTTATCAGGGTCCATCATTTAATCACAGGTCACCCTAAGGTGCATGTTGTGCATTCTGGGAAATGAGGGCCTGCTGTCCTATAGCTTAGAGTCCAGATACATGTAGGCAAGGAAGGGTAGCACCCACCAGGTTGAAGAGTTTGTGGAGAAGTAGATTTCAGTAAGGCCATCAGGCATGGATTTGGTTTGAGATACCCATGAAACATGTTAAACTCATAAGCCCTATTACTAATGGATTATTGTTAATCTGTGTCTGTAATATCAGTAGTACACTTATTATGAAATTGAGTACATCAGCGATTGAAACACATGTTTAGGATCATAATACCTCCTTGGTTAAATTTTCCTTTCTTTAGAATGAAGTGTCCTTTTAAATCTCCTCTGATTTAGTTTTAGTTTGAAGTCTGTTTGGTCAGATATAGGATAAAAACATCTGCTTGCTTCCTCATCCCATTTGACTAGAGTACTTTTGTTCATCGAAGGCAGTGCTATCTTTAAAGCTGAGTTTCTTGTTGACAGCAGAAAATGGATTCTGTTTCTTTTCATCCATTCAGGCAGTCTGTGTCATTTGATTGGAGAATTAAGGCCATTAATACTTACTGGTATTTTTGAAAGGTATGTGTTGATTGCAGTCATTGTATTGTTGTTTCATTGTTTTTGTTGTCAGTGGTAATTATAGCTTCATTTGTTACTTTCTGTAGTCTCTTGGCCATGTTCATTCCTCTTGTCAGCCTGAAGTTTCCCTTCCAGTATTTTGTTAAAGGTTGATCTGCTGCATATGAATTTGTTAGTGTTCACATCATAGAAAATTTTTCTTTTTCCTTCAACTGTGGCAGATAGTTTTCCTGCGTACATTAGTCTAGGTTGGCATTCATGGTCTTTAGGGACTTTGCTACATTGCTCCGAGCTGACTTTCAAAGTATTCATTAAGGAGTCAGTTTTGATTCTGATAGCTTTTTCTTTTGTATGGGACCTGTATTTTTTCTCATATAGCTTTCATAACCTTTGTTTGTTCTATATACTTTTAACTATGTTGTGGGAAGTTTTTGTTTGTTTTGTTATATATTTGTTTTCTCTGTTTGGTGTTCTGTGTGCATCTTGTATCTGTATGGGTGTGTCTTTCCCTAGTTTAGCGACTTTTTTTTTCTATGATCTTGTTGAAGATTTGGTCTATGCCATTGGCTTGGGATTCTTCTCCTTCATCTAGCCCTATAATTTGAAGTTCGATCTTTTCATGGTGTCCACATCATGTATATTATTTTCCTATGCTTTTAAACTTTTCATATGTTTTCTTATTTTATCTAGTTCTTCTATTTTATCTTTGAGTCCTGATATTCTGTCTTATGCTTGATTCATTCTACTTGTAAAATTTTCCCTTGAGTTTTCTAGTTGAGTTACTGAGTTTTTCAATTCCATCTAGAATTATTGTCAGTGTTTCTAACTCTTTATTAAATTCTGTCTTCAAATCCTGGATTGTCTTTGTCACTTTCATTATTTGTTTCCTCGAACATCACTCAGGCTTTTATTCTTTTTAAGTTTATTCTCTTTAAGTTCATTGATCTGGTTGGTGTGTGTGTGTGTGTGTGTGTGTGTGTGTGTGTGTTCACTAAACTCCGTGAATTCTTTGATGAAGTTTTTGATTGTTCTTTTTAAATTCTGTGATTTGGGGGGGTGGGTTCATCTAGGTAATGCACATTGGCAAGCATTTCTATAGGACTGGTGGATTTCAAGAGAATGCTGCCTTGATCTTTCATATTGTTTGTATTTCGGTGATGCTATCTGGAATTGTGGACTTCTTTGTTAGTTCCATGTCTGATGTAATCACAGCAGGTTATTACAGAACACAGATATTTGGCCATGTTCAGCCTGAAGGTTGGATATGGCTTAGGTAGAATGAAGTCTGGTAGACTCAGGAGATGGGCTAGCATGTAACATATGTGTTCTGGTACTATCCTTGAGTTTGAGCGTAGACCTGGAGGGAGTGAAGGATTGCATGGTTTTCTACAACTAGACCCTGGTGCAAGATAGGCAATACTTGGGTGGGTGGAAAATTTGAAAATGGAGCCTGAGAGGCCTGTAAGTTATTTATGTTTGGGTCCACACAAGCAGGCATACCTGTAGTACGCCAAGGAACTGCTTGTGGGACTCACATAGACCTGGAAATCAGAAAGGGTATGTGAATGGGAAGATCAGGTAGAATCGTCCAATTCAGCCTTCCTTTGAATACAGTTCCTCCTTTTGTAGTGACCCCCCAGGCTTCAAATTATTTTCTTGCTACTTTATAACTGCAATTTTGCTATCATTATGAATCATAATATAAATATATGATATACAGGCTGTCTGAGATGAGAGACCTGTGAAAGGTTCGTTTGACCCCAGCGGAGTCATAACCCACAGGACTAAACTAGACTCTGGCATTTAATATGCCAGACCTGCCTGGACAGAGAGGTGGGATGTGGTGCTTGAGGGGACTGTAGATTGTCAAGAAGTTTAATTTTTAATGTCCATTTCCTTATTGCTGGTTTTAATGAGCTTACTATTTAAAAAAAAAACATAATCAAGGCAGTTTAATAAGTTTTGAGGTTCATTGTATTGAGACATGGGAGGATGTTAGAAGGGTTCTCTGGGAGTTAGGGAGAGAAGACTATGAAATTGTTGGTAGGAAATAGAAAGGAATTCTGAATTTAGGATTTCTTAGGAGCATTGAGAATGCTCTTGCAGTCTAAGGCATGATGGGAAGTGAATCCTGACTTGTATTTGACAAGGTCCAGACTCTTAGGGAGATGAGTCTCTTGGGAGCACTAGTCCCACTGAAGGCAGCTAACAGCCCTGGCCAAGAGTTATTCAGGAGCATGCTAGGAAAGGCAGACCTGAGCGATATAGAAATGGGAAGAAGTTTTAGCATCAATGGTGGCATTCTGCAGTGATTGAGCCAAAGATGGTGGAATCTTGGAAAGTAGCTTGGAACGTGGGACTTGGGCATTGTTTGGCAATGGGTAGTTGATGAGCTGAATTGCTCATAAGAAGTCTTTGAGATTATTTTGTGTGATTATTTTGTAGTTTTGTATATTTTGAAACTTTAAGGGGCAGAGAAATCTTTATGGTGCTCTTTGTATACTCTCAACTTAGGTTATTTCCCTTTTGGCCGGTGGTGATTGTGGGAGAAATGGCAAAGCCAGATGTACACACGATTCACATCTACAGTTTTGCTGACTTAATGAATTGGCTTCCATTTGCTCTTCTGATTCTCAGTACTTACAGAGTCTCTCTGCTGAAGGCACATGACCAAAGGCGGGAATTCTTCTGAGTTTGTGTGCTGCCCCTATGTACCGCGTACAAAGTTGTGTGGTCCATCAGCAAGAGATTGGGAAGCTAGAGGATGTCTGTGCTCAGACTGGGAAATCACTGGGTAACTTAGAGGCGACTGTATTGGCATCTTCATCTTGGCAAGAGCACACAGTTTTAAGAAGCCATTGGAACCGTTCATAGTCTTCACAGAATGGGTGTCACTTTCTGTCCTGGGTGTTTTCTATGCCATCCAGGCATTCGCCATGGAGGGCAAATGTTTTGATGCTTTTGTGGAAGTGTCTGCAGTTTTTCCTTGTCAGGGGAAGATCTCCTGAGACCTAGACTTAATGGGACACACAGCTGTCAGCTGGCTCTTCTGGCAGATGCTGCCTCCAAGCGACACTGACACAGAGCCTTCTGCTACTGCTCATCGCCTTTGCAGATGGCCTATTGAGGAGTCATTGCCTACACCCCAGTTCCCAGCCCTGAGCTGCCAAGTGGCTGCACCGTGCTCCCAAATAAGTGACGTGATTCTCATGGAAGCACACATCTCTCCTTCAGCTGTATTGCACCAGTGATGCAGGAGGTGAAAGGTGAGGAGTGATGGGATGGGAGAAGCTGATGAGGACTTGAAGTACTGCTTGCATTTCCCTAGGATAAATTAAAAGCTAGAGCTATTTCCTTTGAATGTGAAGGAGCCCCAGAGACCAGTTTGGCCCCCTCAGAAATCATTTTACAATTCTGTACCTGATAAAGCTTGAAAAACTTAAAACTTATGATATAGTCCTGAGTGCTGATTCAGATGATGATTTACACAGAAAGTCTGGTTTCTCAGTAGGTCTTTGAAGTATTCTTTGTAGAGGAAGTGGTTAGATTGGACCCCAGATTGTGGTTAGTGTGGCATTGAAGTTCCACTGGGACAGAAAAAATTTTCTGGGGCAGCTCACACATGTTTATGTACAAGTTTGCTCTCTTGGCCCGTATCCAATATATCCAGTTGAAGGCCACCAAACAAGAGAATGTCTACTGGTGGTTTAAAGTTTGTTCTGGTGTGATTTTTCAATATGGTGTGTTGACTGAGGGGTTTCTGTCCTGCCCAGTTCCTGCAATCGTTAAGTCCCAAAGAAATCACACAGAGGTCTACATTAGTTATAAACTGATTGGCTCATTAGCTCAGGTTTCTTATTAACTCTTATAACTTATATTAGCCCATTATTCTTGTCTATCTTAGCCATGTGGCTTGGTACCTTTTTCAACAAGGCAATCACGTTTTGCTTGCTCTGTGGCTGGGTCATGATTGCAGAATGGGACTTCCTTCTTCCCCGAATTCTCCTGTTCTCATTGCAGGACCTCTACTTGCTCCCTGCTTGTCCTGCCTATACTTCCTGCCTGGCTACTGGCTGAGCAGTATTTTATTAAAATAAAATTGACAAGGTACAAACCATTGCCCCACAGCAATGGTGTGCACCTAAGTATTTCTATAAGGGCCTGTCTATACCATATAGGTTAATAAATCTAACATAAAGTAGCTAAAAATCTGTAGAATGTTAAATCCAGAGTGCTTGAGGCTCCCTCATTCCGCCCTCTTGCTAATTTCTTTTGTACTCGATCTTTCTTGCCTTCGAGGCATTTTCGTGTTCTAGGTGTTGCTCATGTTCTAGGTGGTCCTGCACATGATAGACTTTGGTTCTTCCCAAGGATTTAGCTATCTGCTCAATCCATTTATCAAAAATTCAAGTTGTTTCCTCTTGAAGTTTCGTTTAGTATAAGACACCAATTGCGGTTTGGCACTTTAGAAAGCTGTTTTGATGAGGCATGGTCTTAGTGTAGCATACGCTGGCCTTGAACTGGCTGGAATCACAGGTGCAAAAGTGCGTACCATCCTGCTTGACTTCAGGCATTGATATTTTTGCAGAAGCATGATTATGTTCCTTTTGTTGTTGCTTACTGTCCATTGTTTTGCATCTCCCTCCCATATTTTCATAAAAATAGTATTTCCGGAACATGGGCTTTGGGTGATGTTTGGTAATGAATAATGTTTGGGATGAGCTGAACATCAGCAGTCTCTGAAATGGTAATATTTTGAAGTTTGGTATATTTAGAAACTTAGAAGGGGCAGCGAAATCTTTGAGGTGCTCTTTTGATATTTCCCATTTGAGTTCTGTCCGTTTCACTGAGTGATGGTAGCAGGAGGAATGGACAGAGCCAGGGACTCACACCCACAAGTTTGCTTCCATTTGCTTCTCTGTTTCTTGGCGCTTACAAGGTCTCCATGCTGAAGAAATTGACTGTGCTACAGCTGTTTTTTGACCCTTCATAAATTAGACACTTTCAGCTTTGGAAAGGAAGCCAGTGACATCATATTCCCTATTAGAACCACAACTGTATAGCTGCTTTAGAGCTGACAGTATACAATGGGAAAGGGGGAGGTTGGGAAAGTTCAGTTGATAATGATATGGTTAAGTGTGTGACGCCTGGAGCTGGTGAGATGGCTGAGAAGGTAAAGGCGTTTCTCACTAGGCCTGATCCCCCCCCCCCCGCCGAGTTTTATCCCCATATTCAACATGGTGGAAGAAGAGAACCCACCCCCATGAGTTGTTCTCTCGCCTCCACATGTGTGCCATGTCATGTGTGTTCATATGCATACATGGACACTAACACATGAAATAAGTGAATGTAAAAACAAATCGAGTTGTAAAACCTGCTTCAACAGGTAAATATCCTAGTGTGGAGAGAGTTGGCTTCCATGATACCCAACTATTACTAAACTTACCTCTTAAGGCCCAGTTGCTTAAGAATATTACACTGGTCTTCAAGCTTGAGCAAGCGTCTTGTG
The DNA here is from genome assembly GCA_025134845.1 of Neodon shergylaensis. Taxonomy (NCBI): domain Eukaryota; kingdom Metazoa; phylum Chordata; class Mammalia; order Rodentia; family Cricetidae; genus Neodon; species Neodon shergylaensis. Next base: position 6,088,703 of record JABTXL010009415.1, on the reverse strand, counting down.
GGATGCAGGCACACATGCCTTATTTTCTCACCGTCTTTTGTGCTCAAGAAGTAAATTTCATCTCCCACAGAGAGAGGGAGTAAGGAATCCCTTTGCTAGGAACAGCATGTCTTAATTTTTCTCACACTCTAGACCTCTATCTCCTGTGCCCTGTCCCCTTCACAGCATACTTCCCTCATGTCTGTGGAGAGACCCTGCCATCTCCTCTAGTGCAACATGCCAGTAGGAGTCCTGTCTCTTGCCCCGACATTGAGTTTGCCAGGCCCTCCCTCCCTCCCTCCCTCCCTCCCTCCCTCCCTTCCTCTCTCTATCTCTCTCTCTCTCAAAACTTGGTTTCATTATCCAGTCAAAGCCCTTGGGGGTATCCACATTATTTTGACTTCATGGAAATGATATCGGCTCATAGTTAGCCCCACAGGAGAAAGAGAAGGCAAAGAGATGCAAACGCCACCGGTGGGAAAGTTTAAAGATGTCTAAAAATTAGTGTTCCTGATGCATTAAGGATGCTGGAGGTGGTGGCCTGCATTTGTCATTGTCACACTCCATTGTCATGCAGGGACTTAATCAGTGCATATTGCCAGGGCTAAATTTATTTCCCTGTTTCCGCCTAGACAGATAATCTCTGTTCTCTGACGGTTCCATCTCAGGTACCTGTCTCAGACCTGAGTCTGAAGGGAAGGTGGAGGGGAGGGGTAAGGCCCCTCCTTGCTTTTGGCTCATTCTTCACAGGAAAAAGAGGGAACAGTAGTATTTAAATATCTGTTTGCTTCTTCCTGGTAGGAACACAGGAAAGAAAGTCTTACTTAGTTTGAATATCCCCCCCCCCCAAATTCCAGAGTGGCCCATGTGCTAGCAGCAGGAGGCGGGTCTTTAGGAATGATTATGTCTTGGGGACAATTGTCTCACCCGTGAGGTTAAGGCCCTTGTGAGTGGGTTGTTAATTGACCTGCCTTGTGCCAGGGGAAACACAACAAGTAGCCCCTTATCAGAGTACACACCAGCTATCCTTTCAAGGACCTCCTAGCCTCTGAAATTATGAGAAAGAATTATTTTAGTTTTACATATCACCTAGTTTAGGTTCTGAGTAAGAAATCACAGCCAGTGTAAATTTCTAGTACAACTTTGAGAAGGATTCCGTGTTAGGGCAGACCGCTTCCCCGGCTGCTAAGGCAAGCCCTGTGTAAACATTAAGCATGGATATTAATGTGTTGCATGCGTTTATACAAAGATTCCATTAACACCAGGTTTGTGTTTAGTCTTTAAGGGAAGGAGTGCCTCCACTTTTGCTCTAAGTTACTCTGAAGGATGGAAGCCCCTTTTATTAAAGTATCTAAAGCATTTCCCTGAAGTCAGGTTAAGGAAAAGGCTTAGAATGGTCTGATAAATTTGAACTTTCTTATTAAATAATGAGAACTAGGGAACCCACTGTGTTCCTCTCTGTGCTCTGGTTGCTAGGAATCCTAACGAATGGGGGTTGGTTTGGTTTTGTTCTCCTTTGCTTGTTTTTGACTCTACTGGTATAAGAAATAGCATTTTTTTTAAAGAAAAGTAATAAGCTATGCGTGTGCCTGGAGTGGTAAGTGTTGCTTCTCTACCCCTTGGTGTATAAAGGGGAAATGAACTGACGTTTCCTGGATTCACTTTCTATTCCGGGATTGGGGTGTGCTCAGTGGTCAGTGTAGATCAGTCTTGATGCTCATGTGTACGACCTGGGGTTGGATCTGGGCAGCACTAACCAAACAAAATTCCCTTCCAAACAGCTTTCTATTGCTTTTGTTGATCTTGCCACTTTTCTCTTGCTCTCCCAGTGCCATCTTCTTGTATTGTCCCCTTCTTGATGGATAAATTGCTCCTACTCTCCATTGCTGGCGTACCTATCATTCCTTTCACTTGCTTATGAATTCCTTGAGGATTTCTTGTATCCTCCAAGAAAAGCCTCACATATTTCAAGGACCAAGTCTCAGTAACAGAGCTGCTAGGTAGCCTACAGGTACCCAGTTACATCTTAAATAAAGAAATGGTATTTTAGTATATGTGCATTCAATGCAATAATTGGGATGTATTTGAATTCAAATCTCCTTAGGCTTCCTGTATTTGTATTTAAATTTGGTCATCTTTTCATTAAACATTGGACTGATTCTGTATTTAGCCATCATCAGACATGTCTCGTAGGTCTTTGTTTGCTGTGAATGACAGTGGGCCAAAGGCATAACACACAGACATTAATTTAGTGTCCTTGGCATGTTTTGTTTTCCCCACCAGTCTCTCTGTTACGTGGGAATCAGGACCATCTTTGTGAATGACAGGTGACAGACTCCAGGCAGATCTGATATGTGATAGACTTCTCAGTGTGAAAGTTGGTGTGCACATGCCCTATTACAATGCAATTCAGTACTCACTGGGCTCTCTGTGGATTCGAATAACTGAAGAATAAATGTATTTGAAGGGATGGCTGTCAGGAGATAATTGGGCTTTCAAACGTGAGAGATGATGATTCGGAAGTTGATAGGAATGACCAAATGGCAACCTTACCCTATCTCAGCCCACTGATTTCCCTATAAACATGGCTGAATTCTCTCTTTTAAAAAAAAAAAGAAAAGAAAAAGAGAGAGAATATTAAGGAGCCTGGTGGTACTGTTACTGTACAATACCAGGCAGTGACCTTGGAGTTCGCAGCTACTTAATGTCGTGTGAGATTTCAGAAGTAGTCAGTCGCTAAGTAATAGACCAGAAATGGAAAGGCTGAATTCCTGCCCCACGCCTGCCGCTCATTTTCAGACAGTGCTGAGATAATCATGATGCTAATCTGAGCTTTGGGTTTTCTTTCCTTAAATGTAAAAGCACTCTTATGACGTGCTTCTGAAGCACTTAGGGTTTTGTGAAGATTTAATTCAAGACGGGATTGCAGCTTGGATAACAATGCTCCCCTTCCCGCCCGATCCTGTTGTTCTGAATCAGGTGGCGTTGGCAATTGCTAACTTTGGAGAACAGTTTCTACAGCTCTGACAGGGACCTCTCACAACAGGCATAGGGACCTTGAAATATTTGCCATTGGTGTGAGAGAGGAGATTCGTGTGGTATTCTGAAACGATGTTTGCCTTATAACCATAAAAAATAAACCATATAAAGATCACTCTAGATTTCTTGCTTAATCCATTAATCAACGTTAACAAGCAGTTCTTAAGACAAAAATATAGCGACCTTTATGGGTGATACTTAGGCATCATTATTGAGATGAAAGAACTTGAAATCTGTTTAGAGTAGGCCCAACATGGAATTGTTATGTGAAAAATTGATTATGTGAAAAAAAAGTGTGTATAGAATTTTCCTTTAAATAGGAAGCCTATTAAGGAATTTGGACCTGCCTGGAAATTTCGGTATATTTGGTGTTGTGGAGTTTATTTTATCCCATCTAAGACTGATTTTGTTATTTTTATTTATCTTGTAAGGCTCCTGGTCCCCAATTTCTCCTTGGCTGTTGGGATATAGGGCAACTGTCAGCAGTGTTTAGCATCACAGGGCTGTGGGGTGACATTTGGTGACATCAATCAAAGCATCTGGTCATGGGGAGGAGAGTTATTGAATGGGCTTCATAACTTCTCTGAAAAGCAAGATAGTAAGCACAGCTCATTGTCTAGTCTATTGAGAGTGGGCAGCTCCCTCTGAAATCTACAGTATATTGTGCAGATGGCGGGCTCTCGCATGTCACTTCTTAAAAGATAAAAATCAAAGCCAGAGAAGTGGCACGGAGCCTTCCATATTAAGTTTAAGGCCTTTGAGGGTTTTTGTTGTTGCTGTCATGAAACGAGGAAGGGAACCAGATTTTAATATTCCAGACGACGTGGACCTGCGAAACCATGAGAGACACAAATAAGACAGAGAGGAGCTGAGGTGTGAGTGCGATTCTCCAAAAGTACGGTGGGTTCTAGGTATGGGCTGTGGTGTTGTACTCAGTGTGATGTGGGCTGCAGTCTTAGAGGGCATGGAGTTGACAAGGTGGCAGAGCATCTGATACCTAGAAATAAGTATCATTGTACTTGTGTGCCCACATATAGGACATAGTGTGGTGGGAGACGAAGCAATATCTCTGGTTTCCGATGATGCCCAGAAGGGTGAGGTGTCCAGAGGGGCCTCGAGTGGCTCCTCAGCACGGGTTGTATGTTCACCGAGTATTACGCATTTTGCATATGTTGCCTGCTTTCATCATGACTAGATATAAGAAAAATCAAGGTCAGAGGAGAAAGCTGTTTACCCAGGGCTCCCTAGCTAGCGAGTGGGGAGCCAGGATACAAGCACATGCCTCCTGCTTGCCCAGCTGCACTCCTGACTCCCAACTGAAATGAGAATGAGTGACCCCAAAGTGCCCAGTTCTGGGGTGGGCTTATTCCATGACACAGGCGGAATTCTTGCAGGGAAGAGTTACATCATCGTGAGAGCGGAGAGGACATCAGGTTATGGTTTACTGTGGGCTTCTGGTTTGCCACACGGAGTGATGGTTTCTCTGTTTACCTCTCCAGGTAGTTCTTGCCATCACTGTCTGAAATGACCAGCAATCACAGAAAATGGAAGTTTTAAGTGTCAGAAAGCCTGGACTAGGACAAACAGCTACTGCGGGGTTAGGGGTTTAAATTTAGCCTGTGACACTCTTCACTGGGGCCAGATGGGGTGGGACTGGAATCAGCAGTCTGACTTCAAGAGTTAAGAAACTGGACACATTCCTGGGATCTGACTGAGCCAGAGAACACACTCAAATGGAAGGAAATTGTGGCAGGGATGCCAGTCACTGGGCTGAGAACAGGCAGGGTGGGTACGGAAGAGATGATTCCTGGGTGTTTAATGTTCATCTTGGGGTGGGGGGCAGGTGCTGGTCCTCAGGGAGATTTCAGACAGGGGAGACGGAAGCAGACACGGAAAGGGAGGAGGAAGGAAGAGGTGGGCTGCCAAGTGCTTTAACAGCTGCTCTGCACATCCACAAAATGACTCTGAGGGGAAAAAAATTGTTCTATTTATTTGCCTTTTCCTTCCATATATCTTGCCAGCAACATTCATCAATATCTGTCATTTCCCAGGAGGCTTAGACATGTCTAGCAATTCATTCTCCTGAATTATATTTCAATACCCCAATGGAGGGAGGCCAGATTGCAGACGTTAACTCTGACCTCTGCCCAGCGTCACTTAGCTGCTACCAGTGCTACCACCCACCTCCTCCAGGCCCTCGCTCACCCAGTCCCCCCAGGCAGTGCTGCCTGGTGTCCATGGCCTGTTAAAGTGTCCTCGTTACAGAGGGCTCTATTTAACACGGCTTTACAAACCCATTTCCAGTTGCCCCTTTGCCTTTGATCTGTGCAAGCAGAGCTTGGAGCCAAACCAATAGTTGTTGTTGTTGTTTTAAATAAGAATTTTTAATTCAAACAAGCACTGCCCAAGGGGAGACTCCCTTGGTGTTGTAGGTAGAGTTGGGGAGTTGGTGGCCACGGTTGGGTGATGTTACAGAGTGGGAGAATTTGCTGGGTGTTACCCCAGCCAAGGGCAGTGATGGAGGTGAATCTTAGGAGTGCAGCCTACCATGCCCCGCTACATGCGTGCATTAACTGATTTGATCCTAGGATTAGACTGAGGGGTAATCATGGTAGATAAGAAACACTGCTCTAAGTACAAGTTAAGGCAAAACAAACGGAAGGCCAAGTAAGTTTCCGTGTAAGTTCTGTTTTGAGTTGCTCCCTTTACAAAAGCACTGTGGTGACGTTTTTGGCTGGCTGTGTTAGACTGAGTGTGCAGAACTGTTGTGTCTTTGAAGTGCCCCCACCGTAGTACCTGTGCCAGAAGTTGGTTTTGGTTTAGAGCTGAAGCTATGATTGGCAGTGGTAGGGATAGCTTCAGACCGGCCTCCAGTGCCTCGTGGTTATCCAGAGGCTTTGGTTTTCACGTTGTAGGTCTATGTGATCCACTGCTTTCCCATAATTCTTAGCACTCTGCCAGCGCGGTCCTGGGCTTTAGCTCCTCTCTAAAACTTTTGTCGTCTACCCGGTCTCTCTAGGTATGTGAAATTGTTAATTGCTGGCCTCCAATCCCCCCCACCACGCCACCCCCAGCGCCCCTTGCCCCCTGTGCTCTAAGCTTATTTCAAAGCCTTTCTCTTACTTTGGTCTTTGGATTCTTATATCTATTAGTGTTGCCTATGACTATGTCAGATATAGTGTGCTGGGTGGTATTCCAGAAAGGAAAAGGAAGTATTTTCGGTGAATCTGAGTCACATGGCTAACGAAGGGAAGACCTCAGTGCCCTGTTAGGCCCAAGTCAGCTGTAACACCATCATCTGAAAATGTTTGCTCTTGTATTCAGTTTCCATTTTCTGTCGCAGCTGGAGATTGCTGGCGAGTGGGCAGTGATATAAAGGACTGCGCGGGTCAAGGCTGTGCTCTGGACTTCTCTCGTGTCAACAAAACAAAACAAAACACTGCACGATTTTTAAAGGGATTGAAAAGCAGCTCAGTATAGAAATAAGTGGAATTTAGCACTCTGGTCAATTGTCTGCTGGTTTCTCAAGTTGTATTTATGTATGCCATTAAGAAGAGTGATTTAGCAGAATTGTTGATGCTGTCTAGCCATTCCTTTGCAGGGAGGACAAGAAATTGGAAGGCAGTCAGCCATGTGAACAGGAGGATGGAGGGAGACATGTCCCCGTGTTGCTGTGGCGCTGCCAAAGATGGATAAAGGGTGGCTGTCATTGCGATGGGGATGAGTTTCCTGACGACAAGGGAGCAAATGTTTAGGAGTGAGCAATGGGGCGTGGAGGAGGAATCCCTGGGTAATGATGGAAGATACCCAGGGCGGTGGCTATTGAGTCATCGGTTCTGCCCAGATCCAGCCAGTGACTTGGCGTGGGCTTGACTCTTTCCTCTGAAGTTTGGAGAGCACTTAAAAGGTTCACTCCCTGCTTATGACAGGAAGGGTGTGGACTATTAAGTATAATTTGCAATAGGGGGAGTTGATGTGGATTGTGTAGCTATCTGCTTTAACAAAATCTGAGTATCTCATTGTGTTTTTTTTTTAATATAAAAGATGAGAGGATTTTAGCTAAGCCAAAGAGACGTTTTAAATGTGTAATGAAAGATACATAATGCACTTCAACATTTTAAACATTTTAAGTGCATAATTTCATCACATTAAATACATTTATACATTTATATCATTGTACAGCCACTGCCACTATCCATCTCTGGAACAATCCCATCATTCCACACTGAAACTCTATATGCATTAAGCAAGGACTTCTCTCCCCTCCCCCAGACTCAGAAGCCATAGTTACAGTGTCTCAGTGAACTGACTATTGCAGTTACTTTGTGGGAAGGGAGTCATACAACATCTGACTAACTTATTTAATTTAGCATTATATCTTCATGGTTCATTCATGTCAGTGATTCTCAACCTATGAGTCGCAACCCCTTTGGGGGTGGTCAAAGAGCGCTAAGTTGCGGTGTCAACCAAGCCATGCCTTGAGCAGTTGCACCAGAGGGGTAGCTTAGCTACATGGGGTGGGAGGAGGCCACACACAGGCCTGGGCAATGGCGTGACTCGGGCCACATGGGCACCAGTTTGTATTGCACCAAAGAGTTTCACAATAGCCTGGAATGGAGTATACAAAGGTTTATTTATTTGGGGATAAACTCACAGTAAGGGTAGCGATCCTCAGTCCTCTGCATGCACTGTGAACTGGAACTGAATCCAGAAGAAAAAAAGGCTGTACATGAGACCACGCCCAATGTGGGCTGGTGTCTTCCAGGCTATTGGCTGAAGGAGTTCCCACAACACAGGGTTCACCTAAGACCATCGGAAAGCACAGATGTTGACATGCACGAGTCATAACAGTAGCAAAATGACAGTTATGAAGTAGCAATGAAAGCAGTTTTATGTTTGGGGGTCACCACAACATGAGGAACTGTGTTAAAGGGCTGCCACATTAGGAAGGTTGAGAACCACTGATCAGTGCCAGAATTCCATTCCCTTCATAGGTTATATCCACTGCTTTGATAAACTACGTTCACCTATCGATAGGTGTGTGGCTTCCTTCTTTTAGCTCCTGTGAGTAGTGCCGCTAGGGGAGAGGGGTGTGCAGATGTGCAAACGATGATGTTCACATCCTCAGTGTATGTACCTAAGTAGAGGTGGAACAAGAGCCATTTTATTAGGCAGTGTGAGGGGCTGAATGGTCGGACTGTAGCTTCTTCCAGTGTGGTGGGGAGTGTGAGATTTTAGGGGCTACTGTGAGAGCTTCAGGAGATGCTAAGAGGAGTGACAGACTGCTGTCCAAAACCTAGAAACCTATATACTTCTTAATGTACTGCCTGAGAGAATATTCTCCCCAGAGAACATGGGGATCCTAGCTTTTATCTCTGTTCTTGTCCCTTAGCCTCTGTAATGGTACTTCCGTTCTCACTATGCCCCTAAGATGGTCCCCCTGCCTCCTCAAAACCACCAAGAGCAAGGCATTGGCCACCCTGCCTAGCTTCTGACCATTCTTGGTGGGTGCCTTAGAGAGAAACAGAGTACTAGAAGCTAGACTGAAGCAGTACTTTTTAAATATAGTTGTTCAGCCTTCTTTTCCCTTTTATATCCTGGTTACAATCCTAAAGAAATAACCCCAAATGTAAGGCTGTAGACTGATGGCTAGATCTATGAGGCCCTCCAGGTGGTATGGAACATTTTTAATGGAAACTCTCAAATCTAGTCAGGTACCATGATTCCTTGATGATAAAGGAGATCTCTCGAGGCTATATTTAATTCTTTATATGGCCATTCTGTTAAAATTATTGCTGAATTGGTGTTTTCCTGTTTCTGAGGGATAGTCCCACCTGTGGGGTGATTTGAAAACACATACGTATCTCATGTCTGAAAGCATGCATCTATAAAGTTACTGCCTCTCCATTGTCTTGGAATTTAGGGCAGAAACAAAGAAAAGCCCCTTCCAAGAGAGTCTTTGATACAAAGCTTACCTAGAACCAGGGTATGGCCTGCATCTATGCTCTCAGTAATGTTTACTTTAGTGTGAACCTTAGATGAGGGCAGGGCTCTGGCTCTCTCGGTTAAGTGGAGCAAATCCCCGCAGCCAATACAACTACAGTAGTATGTATGTATGTACAGTATGTATGTACAGTAGTATGTATGTATGTACAGTAGTATGATGTAGCTAGACCTCAGTGCTTGAGACCTGTCAGGTTCTGGGATTGATCAGGGTCAACTGGTCCCAGCTTTAAAAATGGGCCTTTGGTTCATGCCTCCACGCCCCTAGTTCTGTCTGTAGAGAATGACCGAGGAGAGCTTTAGTGCACATCGTGGGGTTCTCGAAACTGGTTTTCTGAGAGCCTAGTGCTAATCACAGTTCCAGTTGTGACAGCAAGCTCCATTTGGTATTAAAATAAGCATCCAGATTGCTAAGCAAACTCACCTTTCCTACGACACGTTGGAAGTGGTATTATCCATTCATTTCCACCCTGTGCAGCTAAACAGTGCTCTTGACAGATGCTGGTTTTCTTAAATTGTAGGCAGCAAATGATGCATGAATGTAACAGTAACACACTTTCTAGAAGCCCTTGGTAGTCATCAGAAAGTAAATTTATATGAAGTTGGATGTGATCGCTCCTAGCTACAGCACTATGTTAGTACCTTCTAATGATCGCCTTAGACCCATCTGTTCCTCTCTCTTCCCTATTAACACTAAGAGGGGTCCAGGCAGGAAGCATGTATCCCATGTGTTGTATTAACAGACCGTCTAATCTGTAGCGTTTGTGTGATTCGTTAGGATAAGACCTAGGAAGAATAGTGACATCTGCGCTCTAACCTAGCCCATGACTTAGAAACATTTCATTCTGTGCGTGCCTGTGTACTTACTAATTAATTTCCCTAGTATCATAACTTGATTTTCCTGTTCACTATAATCTGTATTGTATTCATTGTATGTAATGTTGATTTGATTGAGTCTTGAACTCTGTAATGTATTTTCTGCTTTAGATTTACAACAAGCCTGTTGGTTTTCCTCCACTTTACAAATGAGGAGCCTGAGGCTTCGAGAAGGTTATGGAATAAATAAACGAATCAGTTTTGGGGTTCAGCCATGAGGCGCAGAAGTCTGACCTTCGTGTCACCCACAGCCAAAGTAGTTATTATTTACCATGGCTGCCAGTGGCCTTTACATCCTGTTAGGTTTAAAGAGAGTCTAAGATACGTGCACAGAAAGTGGCTGAGTAGTTATTAAAGCTAAGTGTTGTCTTCTGGGTTAGGCCCTGTTGAGGTAGCAAAAAAATTGAAGGCAAACCTTTGTTCTTCATAATGAGGTAGAATCTATGTATGAAGGCAGCAAATAAGGTGTGGAATTAGCTTTAATAGTGATGTCAGCAAAAGGCAAGGTAGCGCCTTTTCAGGTCTTATTGCCAGAAGCTTCTCCATATTTTCAAAAGCTCCTGGGAGCTTTAACAAGAGGCAGATTTTCAAAGGGAAGGGCAGCCCGTGTGAAAAGAAGGACACTGGCTTTGGCCCCTCTTGGCATTCCTTCTGCTGTTAGTGGCCTCTGTCCAGTCCGGCTTTGCCTCAGCGTAATGATCTGAGATCTTCACAGATTAGCATCCCGTACGGAGGGTTAGCCAGAAGCTGTTGGCTCTGATGAGGAGGTCCTCATGGTTCCCCTTTGCTCTGATTTCCCATCACCTCTTCCTGACTCTAGACATCTGTAACCATCACCAGTACCACTGTCACTTAGGAAACGTCAGTTGGATGGGTAGAAGGAATGTGTTTGGGACAGTTTGCTGGGCTATAATGGGGAACACGTTTTTGATAAAACATCCAAAGCAAAGTTATAAAATTTTATGTACAGACACGGGATCATTCAGTACAACCCCATACACCGCCCAGTCACTGTAGCCGCAACACTTGGGGCTCTTTCCAGGCTTCCTCTATTTAGGCTTTCAAGTTGAACAAGCAAAATGCACTGCCCGGCAGATCAGTTTCAAATTCTACATTCTTCTTAAAACTATTGTTGTTATTGAGTGTGTGCAAACGTGCACGCGTGCGCACACACACACACACACACACACACACACACACACACACACACGTGCGCGCGCGCCACAGCATACTTGTGGAGGTCAGAGAATAAGTCCGTGGAATAGGTTCCCTCCTCCCACCTTTATATGGGTTCTGAGGACCAAACTTGATGTTGCTAGGCTTCCGAAGCAACCATTTCCTCCTACAGAGAGAATGATAATTTTGCTATTTCCATGAAAAAAAAAGTTACTTATTTTAATGTTACTCAATATTGTGCCTTCTGTCTTAAGTGACCTGGTTAAGAACAAAGCCAGCAGAGGGTATTTTATCACCGCTGTGGTGGAGGAGGAGGGCCAGGCTTTGTGATGTATGAAGCTCAGCAATTTGATAACACACAACTAGGAAGAACTGGATTTGAAGCCAAGTTTCTCTGATTCCAAGCCTTTTGCTTAGATAATTATGTTGCTGTTTTTCCAGGTGATGCACACTTACACACACACACACACACACACACACTTTTCTTATGAGTAGAACTCATTTTCTCAATTTATAACGTATGTCTACCTAAGCATATGTGGTAACTATTTCCTTGCTTTAGAATTGGGGCCCAGGGGCTAGCACAGTGGTTTTGGCAGCTTGCTTGCTTGGCTGTGAGCCCTTGCCTAGCTACAGAACTCATCTACATTGGCAGTGGAGATGACAGTCTCTACCCACAAGGCTAGACTTGTAGACAATGTTGCACCAAAGCCTTGCTGGATTGTAGGTTCCGCTCAATGATATGCTTCCCGCTTAGACCAGGTCAGGTGTTACTTGGCTGGTATAGTTAGGTTGTATCCCATCCATCTGCAGCTACTGAACATGTACCAAGGGCCATCCCCTTCCCGGGAACTGTAGGAACACAACTGAATAACCCTGTTTCCTATGTCTGGGATTTCAGGAACACACTAATAATTCCTTTCAACTACATGAAAAACCAATTTGTAAATTTTTTAAAGCGAGCTAAAATCTCTTTCTGTTATTAACAATTAGGTTTTCTAAGTGTTTGTATTCTTGGATTTAAAAAAAGGCCTATCTTCAAAGAATGGCCCAGTAAGGATTCCCCACGCCACATTATTAGTACTTTTTGGCTTCAATAGCCCCTCTCTCCAAACCTGAAGGAAATGACGACATACGGTACGGGAAAAGACTTGCGAAGTCCTTCCCCAAGCCTATCATTCAGATGGCTCAGCGAGCTGGTGTGGTTTGAAAAGGGTATAGCTTTCAGAGTTATGTCTGTGCTGTAAAGAACTGTGTCTTTACACTGTGTGAATGCTGTGCTCCTAATACAGCCTGTGACTTTCCTCTCAGTTCTCAACGATGCCCTGCTTCTGGACCTGGGCGGTAGGTCCTAAAGCCTGTCTTAGTCGAGATTCTAGCTCACATTTCAAGATAAGGCAGGAGAAAAATTCCACACTTCTGACTTTAAATGTAACGTTCCTCCACAAAACCGATCAGATGCACAGAGGCCATTAATGACATGTGCGTTGTCACTGGCGACCTTCATCTTCTAGTTGGTAGTTGCTGCATGTGTTTGGTTGAGAAAAGTCATATTCTGGTGCCAGCAAAGTGGCTCCATGGATAAAGCACTTTGTGAACAGCCTCATGGCTTTAGTTCAAGCACCAAAACCCATATAGAGGTGGGAAGTGAGAATGACCCTAGAGTGGTTGTCCCCTGACTACCATGGACTCGCCATGGCTGGCATGTACCTGTACTCACACACAAAAATCAGTAAGTACTTTAAAAAGTCATGGTTTCGCTGGACAGTGGTGGTGCGCGCCATTAATCCCAGCACTCGGGAGGCAGAGGCAGGCGGATCTCTGGGAGTTCGAGGCCAGCCTGGTCTACAGAGTGAGTTTCAGGACAGGCTCCAAAGCTACAGAGAAACCCTGTCTTGAAAGAGAAAAAAAAGCCACATTTTGTGTGTGTGGAGCTGATGGGGAGCGACTGACCAAAGTCAGTGTGATCCCATGTATTCAAGAAAGTCTATTTCATAGAAAGTGTACAGGAAGAACACAGGCATGCCAGAGTGACTTTCTCTGCTGCCATCCAGGTGAGTTTGTCCCACATATGTACATTTCCTGGTTTTGAGTGATACAAAGTAAAAAAGAACCTTGAAAATCTCTTTCCATTATACTACTTAATGCTGCAGCCAAGTGGGTAATATGTACTGAGTACTTCACTCAAAACCCTCGGTAACTCTCCGTGGTTGATTCTAGAAGGCTTGTTTTAGAGACAGAGAAGCCAGTGTCCAGAGAGGATGAGTAAATTGCCCCCCCAGCATCCTTTCTATCCAGCACAAGATGATGGCAGCAAGGCTAGTTCTTCCTTAGTTCTGTACAATGGGTAAATGAGCTGCTTTGCAAAACAAGGAGCCATTTTCTCTTCCATGATTAAAATACTTTGAAATTCTGAAAGCACTTTGGTTAATAAAGCCTTACATCTTTTAACCTGATGGTTGATGGATGATACCCATAATGCTTAGCTTCTGTTGTGCCGGGGACCAGCATGCACCATGGTGATAGACTACATACTATGTCACAGTCGTTTTTAACTTGTCAGATGTGCCTGGTAGTTGCATGCTTGAGAGAGGGAGCCTGCATCCCTTCTGACACAGGACAAGCAGCTCTGTGCTCTGCAGAGCCCACTGGAGCCTCCACGAGAGTCTCTGTTTATTCTCCTGTGTTTTCGGGAAGGGAATGGCAATCCTCTTTGCACCATTCAATAAGTCACTGTACTAGGAGTGAGGCAAAGCAGATAAAATCAGACATTGTGTTTATTAAGCATTGTTCCTGTGTTAATAGTCATTGACGTTCTAACTTTATTCACTCAAAGAAGTCAAACTCCTGTGTTGATAGTATACTAGCCTGTGTCTGAGAAACTACAGTGTGGATCTATCAGCTGGCTGACTTCTAAAAGTGTGTCTGTGTGTGTGCAGGTATGTGTGTATATATATGTGTGTGTGCGCAGGTGTGTGTATATATGTGTGTGGAGGTGTGTGTCTGTGTGTGTATATGTGTGTATGTGCAGGTGTGAGTCTATATATGTGTTCTGGTGTATGTATATATATATGTGTGTGTGCAGGTGTGTATGTATATATGTGTGTGTGTGCAAGTGTGTGTATATATATGTGTGTATATGCGTGTACATATGTGTGTGTATTAGAGTAGAAGGTTGATGGAAATTGCACAGTGAACCTAGACTGACACTGATGTCCTGATTTATCCCAACTGATGCCACTATATATCCTATGGACACAGTTGGACAGCCACCTGCACTTCCCCAAGAGAAGCTGGGGAAAGGGACCCCAGCCTATTTCACCTTGAGAGAATTCTACGTCTTCTTTTGTTGGTCACGACCTCCACTTGACAGCCCCTCCTAGCTTGTTTTTGGATTGCTTTCCATATTAGATTGACTTCTGACAGCATCACATACACAGCACATTTATTTTTGTGACGATGAGAGAGGACATTGTGTATTTACATATGTGTTCAAAACATTCTCATGGCAATGAAGCCCCCCCGTGTGCACCATATGATGTGATTTGCTTGGGTTTCAGTGGGAAGGTCAGGGTCAGAACCAGCCGTGGCGTCTCCTGACTTAATGAAAACATTTCTCTCTGGTTGCTAATAATCAGCATATGTACTGAGCACGGCAGAAAGGATTCAGAAGAGAGGTGGCCTGGAATTGTCCACTGTTTGCACACCGCGCCCTGGGCCTGCTGCTTACTCTTTCTTTTCTACTCCAACAGGGAGGTACCTCCTTCCAAACCCCGTGGCAGGACAGGCGTGGCCTGCCTCGGCCGAGACGTCCAACCTCGTGCGCATGCGCAGCCAGGCTCTGGGCCAGTCAGCTCCATCCCTCACGGCCAGTTTGGTGAGTATCTTTTGTGTTGTTGGAGTTGCCCTGGCCATTGTCTCCCTGGGATCTGTCAAGTGTAACCGGATTTGCACTTTCGTGCACATAGCATTGGCCACAGCTTAGGCAACGGGCATGTCTATGTCTCGGTATGCCAGTTTCTCCCTGCCCACCCCAAAATGTGGACTATTTCTACTTAGTTCTGTGTTGGTTCCCTTCACCATCCAAAAAGTAAAAATGTTTCTAGACTTTAAAAACTCCAAACAAACAATAGAAGCATTTCTTAAAAATAGAAGAGTATGGAAAAGTCCAAGAGTAAGCAAAGCACAGGTGGGGCCAGTCTGTCCCTTATCAGATCGCCTGCCCAGCATGCTTCATTGTGTTCATGTATACATGTGTACGTGGTGTGCGAGCATACTTATGTAGGCATGCATTGAGTCATCTGAGTGTATGGACATCATGTGTGTCCATCACAGCCCTTGCTCTGGCAATTGTCAGCTTGAGTAGTATTCTCACTGATACAATCCAGTGTCTGCTTAGCAGTCTGGTTCAGTTTTACCAGTGCGTTCGACTATGTCCTTCGCCCTCGGCAGAGGCAGTGTGGCACCAGGCTTGTGGAGGTCTGGTCTCCATCTCTTTGCTCTCCTTTGATCCGGTGTGCTCCCACAGCCTTGCTTTGTCTTTTCTGACGTCAGCATTGTTGAAGAAAGTTTATAGCCATTTTTTCATACTGTGCTCGTCTGTTGATCTCCCATGGCAAGACTCTGGTCCATGGCGAGACTCAGGTTTGTGCATTCCTGTTCCAAGTTGAGAACTGGTGATGTGTCCTCAGGACATGTTTTTGACAGGTGCATGATGCCTCTCTGCCCCTCACGGTGCTGTTAATTTGGATAAGCCTGTCAAGGTGCTGCTTGGTTATTCTGCAGTAGTTACCACCGACTTTCTCTCGCGTGTACGAGTTGTCTGGGGAGATAGGCTAGGCTACACAAACAGCTTCTTGCCAAAAACTTCCCCTGAATTCAGCATCTGTTGACGATTCTTGGAAGTATCATTCTTTTTTATGTTGATTAAAAATATCGAGGGCTAGGAATGGAGCCCTGTGGTAGAATACTTGCTTAGCATGTGGGATGTCCTGGATTTCATCCCCTGCACAGAAAAAAAAAAAAGACTTTCCATGTTTACTAGGGAAAACATATTTATGTATCTGTTGCAAGCGTAGACTTGAATTTCTTTCTTTTTTTTTTTTACTTTCCCAGTCTAACTTTTATTTTTAGCCAGTATGCTTAGAGATTTTTGTTTTCTTGCGGGACAACTTTTTAAAAATGTGTGTGTGTGTGTGCATGCGTGCCCATACATGGGCACATGTATGTGGTTTCACAAAAGTGGGTGTATATGTATTTGCACATGTGTGAAGGCCAAAAATTGACACCATTGTCTTTCTTGGTCACTCTCCACTTTGTTTATTAGTCAGAGTCTCTTGGTGAGCCTGAAATTCCACTGATTCCAGCTCTCATAGCTAACCAGCTTGCCCAGGGACCCCTGTCTCTTGTCTCTGCCTCCCAAGTGTTGGGATTACAGTGAGCTGCCATGCTGGGTTCTGGGGCTTTGAACTCCTGTTCTGATGTTTGAGTGACAATCACTATATCTGCTGAGTCGTTCCCCCCACTCCTTAGCAGATACTAACTATTCTATTCTAACTCATGTAAAATCTTTCCGACTTGGTCTGGGGCTATGGCTCAATGGTAGAGCGCCTCCTTCACATGTGTGGGACCCTGGGTTTATTCCTCTGCAGCCAAACAAACAAAAACAAAACCATGAAACCGTACAACAAAATAAAAAGTCCATACAAGTTATTTTTGGGTCAGTGGTAAAGTTGTGTGGTATGATAATAGGTTTTTAAATATTTCTTAATGACAAAAATGTAAATAATACATATAAATCAGCATGTTATGGTAGTTTATAATTTTATTCACTGATGGGAACTTATATTAACTATTTGGACGTGTTATAGCACATGGAGATGTAATTTTGGTCTAGACTCAAGTCCTGCTTTGGCATTAAAGAGATGTATAAACTCGGGCAAGTCTTAATTCCTCAAATCCCATCAACCTGATCTGCTACTGCAGAATGCAGACATGTTCAACGTCTGTGAAGCCCATTTGACTCTGAAATTTTCGGGTCTTTCAGAAAAATTAGCAATCTGGATGTATGGAATAATGATCTCCAGAGAAGATACAGAAGTGGTAGTGGTAGTCTCGTCCCCCTCCTTCACCATCTCCTCCTGCCCCCTTCCAACTGAATTGTTTTTGGGGGGAAATTTGTTAAAATATTATTTCTCTGTAGGGATTTACTTTTCTCAGACAAAAACACTTCACATTTTATGATTTTTGACAGTGTACTTGAAACAGTGCAATCCTCAAATTCAAATAGTAATATGTATATGCTTGTTGTGGAATGTCAGTCATTCTGGTGAAAGCAGCTCTGCCCCAGATACTCTGACTTCCTAATGCTGTGATCACATGCCTAGACACCAGCTGATGTTTCTGCTGCTCACGTGCGTACCAAACAACCTGAAGTATCAGGGACTAGGACCCAAAGATAAGAGAAGTTCATAGATAACGTCAGAGGAATGTCCTCTAAAACGTGCCAGAGAACATTCTTAGCACGGAATCATTTATGTTACTAGCTGGTCCGCCTATAAGCTTCATAAAGCTTCAAGTTGTGGTGTCTGAACTGTGGCTAAATTTGGACACAGAGTATGTTTAAGCTGTTTGCTTTGGGGTTGTCAAGGTGTCCTGCTAGGCAGAGCCCCATCATGACTCCCTGGGTCTGTTGTGGTATGCTCAGATCCTTTCCTCAGTATGTCTCTGTGGTACACACTAAGATCTGTTTGGTTGCCAGGGTCATTTGTGTGACTGCATAGCTTACCGCCTTAAAGCTTAGCCTGTTCCATGTGTCTGTCGTGTTTGGAGTGGGTTGGGTTTAAATTATTTTCGTTGAGTAAGAATAACAGCTTGACTAGAGAATGGTGCTGAGGAGGTGGGAATGGACAACTGTCAGACACCTTGTTTTCTTTCCCTTTAGTTTTCCTTCTTTCTTTTCATTTAATTGTTTTCCAAATGAGCAGAATTTGTGGGGCTGCTCTGTGCCGTGTAACATGCCTTCCCACGTACTGCTCCTGTCTTCCTGGCCTCTGGCCTTATCTCTGGGATCCCCTTAGAGCTCTGAGCTGACTTTTCCAACCCCTTTAGAGTCAGTCGTGGTATACCTTTGAATGCTTACACCTTTCCTTGTGTGACTGGAAGCTTCTTGAGGACAAACTTACTAGATGACTTCATTTTCTGTTCCCTCCTGCCCTTAGCACTGTGCCTTCCATGTGGGAGGCATTCAATAAATAGTAATGAAGTAAAGGATATTTATTCATGAAAAAATGTCAGGTTTCTCTAGCCTCAAGGTAAAATGATGGTATGACTATGTACTGTGATTGGTGGCTTTAATGATATCATCCATCTAAAACCTCTGGCTTTGTTCTATGTGCATCTTACAATCGTGACTATCTTTAAAATCCATGTAACAGGCCAAATCCCAATTAGTGCATGTCAGCCACTCAAAAAATATGATGACAAAATTGTAACACGATTATCGTTGTCCACCGTCAAGGGGTGTTCATTAATCTGCTTTCATGTAGCTATGTAGTCATGGTGGTTTAAATTTTTTATTGATTTTTTTCCCTAATAACTAAGTTGAAGAGATATTTGTCAAGGTGTAGGAGAATCAGATAAAGATATTCAGAGTGGTTGTGCCCAAGTGACGGCACCATCTTTGATGTGACAAAATTCTGTCGCATCCAAAGAACTTGCATTTCAGTATGGACTTTTACCTAAGAGCCGATAACATGCTAGCGAGATATTAATGAAGGCTGTGTGATTTGGCGGGTATGAATTTTAGCAAATGCATGACCTGTAGTGTTTTCAAAGCCATAGGCACATTTGAAGGTTCTGCTAACTACCTTCTCAAGGAGGAGATTAATTTCTAGCCCGAAGTGTCTAGTTTTCCTTGGCAATGCTAGATGTAGTTGTGTTCCCTCTCCCAGACACTTTGGGCATTTCAGATAAATGGCATGTTGCCAATTCATCCCAAGTAGCCTGGTAGCTGGCAGAATACATGCTCAGCCAGTGTCTGCCCGCTGGGACCCCAGCCGAGAGAGCTGATGAGGTGTCAGATGTATACTTCATATACATTAATCTGAAGGGGAAAACTCATTTTCCCATTTGCTGTCTCCATCTTTCTGTCCCTCCCCACACACATGGGTAGTTTATCAAAGAAGTCATTGTCGTCAGGAGCTGGGGGATTTGTGCAGATGCTGCTTTCTGGCAGGAGAGATGGAAATTCCAGGAGGCAGAAGCAGGACCCTGCTTCAGTCCTGGTTGGAAAATACGATTGTGAGCCTCAGTGACTGACGTTTCGAGATGGCAGATGTGGCCAATCATGAGAAACATTTACTGGTTTTGTACTTGCTGTAATGGATGGAGGAGGGACTTGGAAAATCAGGTACCGGACCTGAATTGCCCACCTCATCTTTTGTGTTCATCTAAAGATTCCACTCAGATTCTGTATCCCAGACGTCTTCCTTGACCATCTGTCTGAAGGTGCTCCCTGTGTTGCAAGATATAGTATCCCAGACGTCTTCCTTGACCATCTGTCTGAAGGTGCTCCCTGTGTTGCAAGATATACACCCCACAGCCTTAATCTTCCTCTCTAACTTCACCACCTTCAAATATGCTGTATCATTTATTATTTTGTTTGTAGCCATGTGTCCATGGGGAAAGGGATCTGGGGATGCTCATGTTGCTTCTTGCAAATGGCCTATTATTTTCTAGCTTCAATGACTATCCCCATGTACCTTAACTCATCCTGCTTGTAGTAGTTAATGCACTGCATGGCATCAGGAGTGATGGCAAGAAAACAGTGTATTCACGTGCAGTACGGACATGGTTTCGCCTGTAGTCGGTTGAGTGCCTGCAGGACCCAGGCTCGAGGAAGACTCATTCTGTGTCTCCTATTACTCGGACGCCACTTCCACTAAGGCAAAGGTAGTTCTTCCTCTGTCCCTGGTACCGAGAATAGTGCAGGTCTCATCATGGGAACTCAGAGGATGTGCTGAATGCACCAAAGAAATCCCCTTTCTGTGCATTTTGGTGCCCCAGAACTGAATCTTGTATGCTTGCCGTTTTTAGTCTGCCGTGTTTCAGTTTCTGTTGCATCAGCGTGCTGAGGCATTGCTCTTCAAGGCAGAGGGAAGCTCCTAGTGAACATGCATGTGGAAGCTAAGCTGTAATTGTTCATTTGGAAGTGAGAGAAGAGGGAGGGCAGGGCAGTTCGGCACATGCTGTTCTAGGCCCAGTCCAGAGTCTCCCTTTCATTAGCTCCACATAGATTTGTATGGGCCTCAGGGTTTCCATCTGTGGAATGGGGCTCAGGGCTGTCCTAACTTTATACAGTTTTCATAGGGAGTTAATGAGTACACTCTTGGGCAGAACTTTGTACTGTGCGTGCTGCTCGAGAAGTCTTCCTTCCTCCAAGTTTCTGTAGCTGCTGGGGAGTACGTGTCTTGGAGATGAGGCTAAGAACGAGGCTTAGCTGGGTGGCACTATTAGAAAGAAGAAAAACAAACTCATTCTCCAGATAATTAGGTATGGCCTTTCTGTCTGTGCGATTGGATTATCTCATTGTTTCTTTGTTTTTCACCTGTGCTCAAAACCAAATGAACAGCCCGAAAGAGTTTTCCAGGCTACAAGGCATCTTTAAACAAGGACGGTGTTGTCAAGTGCTGCTCCTCAACTTCAAGCTTTTGGTTACGTGGTGAAATTCGGTTTCTTTGGTGATTCTCTTTTTATATCATGCCATTTCCCTTAATGGAAAAATTGTATTTCATGATGTACTATAAATATTAAAACCAAACTATTTAAGCTGTAATATATGCTAAGAGCCTTAATGAATATTCATCTTTTCCATTTGCAAAAATGTATTGTGAGGATTCTGGGAAAATTGACTAAACGTATGCAGAAATGCATTTCCCCTTTTAGGCTCATCCACAATGTGGAGACAGGATGCCAGCATCTATGTAGGGTGCAGTCTTTATTTACAGTCATTTAATATTATATCAATACTTCATTAGCCTCCTAGCTCAAAAACAAAAACCTGATCTGAAGTCTAATTAGTTAACTCCAAGAGCGCGCCTATTAAATATTGATGTAGGAGCCGTTTGAATGCCCTTGGATAAATTGCTTAACAAGTGTTGTGGAATACATCTCTGAATTAGCATTTCTCCTCAGCCGTTATGACTCAATTTAAAGGCTGCATAATATTCCAGTGCTTGGGCTTATCACAGCAAATCTTATTTAGATTATTTCTGTGCTTTTCCTACTGTTAATAATGGTGATACGTCCACTCCATTGTTCACCCCAGAGCATCTCCTGGGGTAGATCCTTACAGCGGGATTATCAGGGCAAAACAGATAAGATTGTGAGGGTTTGTCTAACTTCTGTGGTGTTGTTTATATATTAAGGCAGTGTATTGCATATACTCCTACCAGCAGTTAGTATGCGCTTAAAAAAATTAAAACGAACTTCTCTGCCTTGTTTAGCAAAGAATAATTATTCTTTTAAATATATGCATTTACAAAGTCAATATAACTCTTAGGCACACTGAATTCTTACACAAAGTCAGCAGATGTAGCAAGTATGAAAAAGCATTGTTAGTCCTTCCTTCCTTCCTTCCTTCCTTCCTTCCTTCCTTCCTTCCTTCCTTCCTTCCTTCCTTCCTTCCTTCCTTCCTTCC
>JABTXL010009415.1:6052711-6066921 GCA_025134845.1 Neodon shergylaensis | reverse complement strand
TCCTTCCTTCCTTCCTTCCTTCCTTCCTTCCTTCCTTCCTTCCTTCCCATTTCCCCTGCATTCCCTAAATCGGCTTACCAGACCCTCTGTCGGGAACCTGGATCGCTCCTGGGATCCAGGAATCGCTGAGTGTGATTACAGTATGTGTAGCTAAAGGCATTATATTCCACGGTTCAGAAATTTTTTTTCATCTGGAAAGAAGTAATCTCAATTGTGAAACAGTGCCTTCAGCTGTGGACATTATAATCAGGGTCTCAGGAGTGCCTGTATTCCAAGAGTCATACATCTCACAGTCGTTACCCTCTGAGCGTGGTTCTGTTTATAGTGAAGGGAGGGATTTCCATAACTCAGTGCCGAAATAGCAGTAGGGGGCCGTGAGCAGATTATTACAGGTCAGGCCTAATCCACAAAGATAAATCTCATTATGGGCTCACCTGGGCCCATCCACAGAGGAGCCCTCTAACATGAGTCCGTAAATCAAAACTCAGCTTAAACGTGGACTATCAAATCCTCACAGTGATTTAGCTGCTGCCTCTGTGAAGGGACGTTCTAGTGTGTACCCTTCATGCTAAGTGTACTTAGATGCCCACAGCGTCATCAGGACCCTGCATGGGAAAGAGCACTGTAACTCAGCCTGTGAAGGAAGGAAGAATGCCATGTGTTGAGGAGTTACTATTTTCTGGGCTAAAATTGAACCTAGAATAGTCATTTAAAACCTCCCACGTCTTAAGTCTTTCCTCCTGTTCATCCTGAAAAAGATTTGAAAGCAGTCCTTCTTGGTACGTGCGCTGTGCTTCCTCATTAGGACGGGGCGCGTGCTGGAGCAGCTCACTGTGTGGGTGTACCTGGACAGGGCGACCAACTGTGGACTTCCTGTTATCAAGGGCATTTGAGAAAGTTGGGGGTGGGGTGCGGATTGGGATTGTGTCCATGTGCGTAGTCTATGGTGGCTAAAGACAAGAAATGTGTGTCCTCTTTTAATCGCTTTCCTTTGTAGAGGGAAGCGAAAACTATCAAGTACAGCAATGCTGCGAATGTGTGTGGGTGCCAGGAACTGAACTTGTGTCCTCTGGAGGAACAGAAGGTGCTCTTCACTGCTGAGCTGTCTCTCTAGTCCCAGTCTTTGTTTTTTTCCTGTTGTTGTTGCTTTGGTTTGGTTTTTGCTTGGTGATGTGTGTTTGTTTTGTTTTTCGAGACAGGGTTTCTCTGTGAAGCCCTGGCTATCCTGAAACTCACTCTGTAGACCAAATGTCCTCCAACTCAGAGACCTACCTGCCCCTGCTTCCTGAGTGCTGGGATTAAGGGCATGCGCCACCACACCCACCGCTTTTATTGCTTTTCTTTTTTCTTTTTTTCCCTCACAATTACATTTGCAATTTTGTTTTAACATAAACTTTGTGATATTTCCTAAGATTTAATCTTCCTTAAAGACTTTCACAAATTTCTTTTTTTTTTCTTTTTTTGTTTATCTGGTTTGTTTTTTGAGACATGGTTTGTCAGTGTAGCTCTGGCTATCTGAAACTTGCTTGCTCTGTAGACAAGGCTGATCTCAAACTCAGGGATCTTTCTGCCTCTGCTTCCTGAGTGCTGAGACGAAAGGTGTATACCATCACCCCTGGCTGTTTATGTTCCTATTATGTATACTGTTGTGATTTGTAAGCATAGAATACTGGATAAATATGATATCACATTATTTTTATAAAGGTATTTTTCTCTCCAGTATGAAATTTTTAATGTGCTCTAAGAATTGAACACTTAGTAAAAGATTTGTTAAAAACACTTCTATGGTCAGTATAATGAGAAAAATCAGTAACTATATTCATCCTTGGTTTATTGGCACCTGAAGTGTCAATCTGTTTCTAGATTCTGAATGGCTGTATTTCCTGTTATGTTCATTTCTCACTTAATAGACTATTACTGGGGCCCTACTATACAACTACCATTAAATTCTTTTTAGAAATGATATGGGAAAACAAACAAAAAGAAGTGATGTAGCATTGTTCTTGTTTCTGAAGAACTGTAAGGCTGGTTGAAAGAAGAATTCTGGGAAATTAGAGCTGCAGCAGCATCACTTACAGCCGGGAGAATTCGTGGAAGCCGAAGAACGACTCAGGCTGCGGGTTTCAGGAAACGCTTTGTGAGCACAACCGAGTGAGCAGGCAAACCTCAATCATGGTGGACCTATGGATCCCATGGGATAGGGATAGGCAGAAGGGGTGGAAAGGGACAGGGGCAACGTTGTTTCTTCTTATATTATGGTTTTAGTCAGGAGGCAGAGGACTACACGAAAACTCCAAGGCTCCTGGGTCATGGCAATGGAGTGGGTTTCCCCGGAAAGCCAGAATGCCATCAGCATCCCACCTCCCAGCGTGAAGGATGCTCTTGTGTTGTGGCTGGAGCAGATTTAACCAGCCAGTGGAGTGAGTTCTTTTTTATTTAGAAAGCCTCCAAGGATGGAAAGAGTGCTTTGTCTATGGTTAAAATATACTACCGGGATATTTGTCTAAGGAAATTAAGTTTGTTTTGTTAGTAATGGTTTCCCAGATCTGCTGAGGCCTCTTCTTTGTAATCAGATACTAGGTGAATTTGCTTTCCTGTGAAGAACAGCCATGTGGTCCAGTCCACTTTGTTGTTTGTGTTCTTTTATTGGTCAGGGCACATCAGCCTCTATCTTTAACGACAATCACAAATGAAGCCTCGGGTGTGTGGCTGTACAGAAGTATAGAGTCCTGCCTCGAGGTTTGGGAACTCTGACCTCATCCTATGGATGATCTTTGCTTCAAACTCTGCTGGGTCTCCTGTCTGTATCCTCCTAACTTGGGCGTTCATTCCTTCTATCGTTCGTCTATCTTACTTTGGATACGTACCTTTCTTGTGGTCTGACCTTCCATTAGAATTTGAATCGCTGTCTCGCAAAGACTATGTCCTGCAAAGACTGAGAACTGCAGCTGCTTCTCCCACTGTTTTCAGTGTGTATTCACTACTCAGTAAGTAATGCCTGGGCTCTAAAGCACCATGGGTCTACATAGATGTGTATATATAAATGTATAAATACCTCGAGAATCATTCTTTTTGTGAGAATTAGTGGAAACGGAACCACCATCCTGGCCATTCTACGCTTTAACCTGGCTTTTGAAGGCTGCTATGGTTTGAATGTGGAATGTCCCCCATAGTCTCTTGTGTTCTCAGTGATGAATCTGTTTGGGGGAATTGAAGAACCTAGGAGGCAGAGCTTAGCTTGGAGTAGTGGGTCACTGGGCAGGCATGGAGGATTGTAGCCTGGCTCCATTTCCCCAGTGTTCTTTCAGCTTCCTAGTTCTCCTACATTGTAAGGAGTAAGCCCTGTCCTAGGTGCCCACAGCCGGGGATGCAGCCACCTGCAGCCCTGCCTTCCCCTTCATGAACTGTATCCCCTGACCTTTGATCAGACAGACAGACAAAAACAAAACAGCGGAAGTACCACTTCAGCCTCTCACTTCTCCGCACCTCACTCGTTTCTGTTGGGTCATGAGAACAGAAGCTAACACAAAGACTTGACTCTCCATAGTATACCCTGCCAGTGGAGACTGTCATGGCTGGGCTAGGCCACGGGTAACCCTCTCCCCTTCCTCAGAGAGACCAGGATTGACAGTGACCTGATCTCAATTGTGATGTTTTCAAAGCACATGATTTAGAATTTAATTATTGAATGCTAAGTGTAGGGGTTCATGTCTCTCCATAATCCGAGCTCTTGGGGAGGTGGGCAGTGGAGGTAGGTTTGTTCCGACCAGCCAGCCTAGCTGAGAGGGAAAGTTCTAGGCTCAGTGTGTGATAGGTCCTGGCTCAGAAAAAATAAGATAGAGAGCAATAGAGATTGACACCAACATGGACACACACATACACAGGGGAAAATACAACGAGAATGATGTTTGGGAGCGTGGGCTCCAGGGTCTGGCTCCCTGGGTTGAAATCTTATTGCACCACCTGCCAGATGCATGACCTTGACGGAGGAATTAACTCCTCCACGCCTCTCAACGTCAGGAATATTAATAGCACTATTCTGTGTGGTTTTCTGGCATCAAGTGAGGCCATACATGCAAGAGCATCCACTTGCAGCACATAAAGGCACAGTTATGGGGTGAGCAGGTAGGTCAGTGGTTAACGGCATTAGCTGATCTTTCAGAGGACCTGGGTTCAGTTCCCAGTATCCATAGGGTGGTTCCAGCCATCAGTCTCAAGATATCCAGTGCCTTCCTTTGGCTTCCACATATATGGCACACATGTGGTACACAGACATACATGCAGGCAAAACACCCATACACATAAAGGAAAAAAAAATAAAAAAACACACTCACTGTTGACTGTTACTATCTTCTTGAATAAAAGGAGCTATT
This sequence comes from Neodon shergylaensis, assembly GCA_025134845.1. NCBI lineage: Eukaryota > Metazoa > Chordata > Mammalia > Rodentia > Cricetidae > Neodon > Neodon shergylaensis. The sequence continues at coordinate 6,062,548 of JABTXL010009415.1, read as the reverse complement.
TATTTATTATATCAGGGAATTTTGCTTTTATTTTATTAAATGCATACTTAAGGTTTATGGTTAAATATATTTACAATGCTGACCTTGGAAAGATCTGCCCCTCTAAAATTGGTTTCAGAGAGCTGCATGTCTTCCATGTTTTCTTCAGGATAATTTGCAAGGCATAAAACTTGCTTGAGATCAGGGGTCCTGAAGAAGGAAAAGTGTGACATTTTTAACCATCAGTAAACCTCAAGGGGATGGTACCATTAAAAACATAAAAAGTTGATTAGGAGTTAAAAGGGAAAAATAAAACAAACCAGTTCATTCTTTTCATTCTTTTTAATGGATGACAGAAAAGTGTCAACCAGGATCCCAGGACGGCCTTTTATTCACTTAAGTAGATGAATGACTCTTGCTGTCTTGTCAGCGGACATCTTGCATAGCATCTGCATGGTGCCTGTGCATTTGGATCTTTGAAACAGTAGCATCTCTTTACCAAAGATAATGCAGTTATTTCTGGTTTTCCTTTACCTCTCCAGACTTTGCTGTTACTTGCCAGGTATAGCATAATTAGAGGATATTTAGTGGACCTCAGGTATTTTTGTGGCCCACCCCATCGATGAAACATTCTTCAGTATGAATTCCTAATATATGAATGTATTTGTAAGTGATAGTCATGGAGCCGGCAAGATGGCTCCGCATAATAGAACAAGCATAATAGAAGGCAAAGACTGACTCCTGTAAGTTGTTCTTTGACCTCCACATATGTGTTGTGGCGTGCACATGTATACATGTATGTGCACACATTAAAAGAATAATGCAAACCAATGCTTTTCATGCACTTACAGATAGTATTCAGAATATTTTGATATGCCTGAGACTCCCCACTAGCAACCTACCAGAGAAGACTTTGGTTGGAGGCTTTCAGGGGGGCTGTGAAGGCAGGAGTTTGCCAGGTGGCAACCATTTTGTTGCCAGGTCAAGGAGAAGGCTGAGTGTCCTGGGGTAGGTGAAGAGGGAGAATGGATGCACATGGAAGGCTTAAAGTTATTCACATACCTGGGAGGAGCGACACTAGCCCTCATTGCTGATGCATGTCAGCCAAGTTACAGCGCGAACACCGATATGAAATGTCTAAAATCAATGACAATAAATAAGGAGATTAAAAATTAGGAACTGGGACCAGTGAAAGGTTTACTTGATAAAGCCCCCTCCTGACAATCCTGATTACCTGAATTTTTAACCTCTTCATGTCTAGCCTCATTACTGAAAAGAGGTTTGAATGGCATGAAGCCAAACCCGCCTATTCTTTTGAAGAGGTGAATTTAAATTTATATTTAAATAGAAAGAAAAACATTTTTGTTACACTTGTCATTATCTGCCACTAACCTGCCACAAGCGTCAACGGCTATTGTGAGAACTGCTGCGTAGCTAATTATTTTAATTAGAATGTATCACAGCCCTAAATGCGTGTATTCAAACATCAGGCCATCACTGTTTCGTTTTTCTTTTCCTGATGTAAGAGATGCATTTGTTGCCTGAGAAGCTGCAGAATACTAGCTAAGATAACAAATTTTCGCTGGCAAATAAAGCTGGAAATTCACTCTAATTGGTTAGCTATGTAAAAGAAAGTAAGACAGTATTGGCGCGTTAGGCATGGAAGTCAGGACCGTTGTTTATGAAAAGCCTCGGTTTGGGCCTTTTCATTTAAATAAGCCTTCTTCTTGCAATTAATATTATCGTTTGGTTTATGGCCCTCCAAAGTATATCCCCCTTCAGCATTTCTTGGCATTCTAACTTTGCTTTCTTATACATGTTATGAAATTTGCAATTTAGATTTTAATTTGATTTCCATTCTTTAAAACGCCATTTTTCATGTGTTTCATTTTTATTTAAAGCTTGCTTCTCTTGGTATTCATAGAGGCTAGGCATAAACAAACTACTAGGAAAAAAATTAAGCTATTAACTGAACTCAGAACGTAAAACATTTTAATAGGAATTTCACATAACTAAACTAAGTATTTGAGAGCGAGGGCACAGAATTACAGCTCTGTGGAAACAAACTTTATGGTACAAGGTGTACCTGATTTACCTTCGGCTCTAGTGATTTGAAAATACAGCATTTGTGTGGTTGGCTCTAAATCCTCACCCCGCCTTGTATGCATGAAGTGTTAAATATGGCTCTGAAGATTTAGGGTTAACAGCTGTACAGATGCTGAGCTTGGTGTTTGAGAGTTCTGGATTCCCTCCCCCCCATAGAAGATATCGGTGTGAGTGGCCAAATTCTAATTTGAGTGAATGTTGGGGGAGAGCGGTTCAGTGGACCTCCAGCTGCGACCCACCTAGATCCTCCCAGCACCTTACCTGTCGTGGTCGTACTCAGTGACTCAGTTTCCCTCCCTCAGTTCCATGGACTCATAGTCTCGCTTGAGTGTGGTTTTCTCTGAAGAGAAGACCATTTCCTGTTGGCTTTATTCTGTACATTTCAGAGGGTGGTCTCCGATAGCCTTCCTTTTTGTTTGGAATGAGTGAGCTTATTAAATATATAACAAGTAAAAGAATGAATAGAAAGTGACCGACAGATAGGAAAACATCCACCCAGGCACTTAAGGACATCCAGCAGAAACCGGCTTGGGAGTTGAGGCAGCCAGCGGTTGTTCCCAATTGAGCTTTCTCGCCATGGATGACCTTCCCATGGCCCAATTTTCCTACTGCAGACACCTTTATATCCCAGACCGAAAGCGCAACTCGTGTTGGACCTGGTTCACCTTCGAGCAGTTCTCAGGGGCACTACTGTTGAATGTTCTGCTGTTCTCTTTCCTCCCTGTCACAGGATTGGGTGGGGTCAGCCCATCCCCAGAAAGGAAGTTGTTGTAATGCTGGAGTATGAAATAAGTGGAACAATCCCCCTTCCACAGCCAGACCCTCGGTGAGCAGATAGCTGGCGGCTTATCTGTGTAGCGTCTGTTGGGCCATCCTTTTCGGTTCTTCCAGTGGTTGCCTATGACATCACCACTGTCTAATTGTCTTGCATTTATTAGGTTCTACCTAGTTTCCTGCTGAGATTTTTTTTTTCCAGGAGCTACTGTCATTCTTAATGCACAGGCTCTTTGTCTTGTTCTACTTGGTAGCTGTATTTTAAAACAAAGCAACGTTGAAGAAGGCTGGCCTGTTTGAGGTTGGGAAGCTTCGTTCACACTAGATGCTGGCAATGACATTTCTTCGCTGTGTAAATTTGGAGAATTATCACTTAACCTCGTGGAGTCCTGGTGTGGATATGGATAATTGTGACATCATCATTGTCCATTGCAGAATAAACCATACAAAACAGACGGCCAAGTACCGGTGTTCCTTGCGTAGTTCTCGGTACACTTGACTGTTTCTGGGTTCTCTATTGCATGACTGATCCCTTTGTCTGACTCTGTGTCACACATTTTTAATTACTGGGATCTCATGTCAAGTCTTAATGACTGTTTAAGCAAGATCCCCTAGGTCACAGGAGCTCCTTGGCGTGTAGGGCCTTGTGGCACTTTTACTTTCTGTATAAATTTACTTGTGAAATTCTGCGTGCTGATTGGGATTTTGATTAAAATTACATTAAATCTATAGATCAATTTGGGAAAATTGACATTTTTATGATATTGAGTTTTACTATTCTAGAACAATGGTATATTGCTCTATTAACTTAGGACGTTAGTGTTTTTCAATAAGGTTTATTTTTTTCTAGAATTTGTATACTCTTTGTTAAGCTTGCCCTTAGGGACTTTAAATAATACCTTTTACAAATAAATATTTTCACCTGTTTGCTAAAGTATGAGGGTAATTTAATCAGCTTTAAGATGCTGTTTTTGAAGTTAATTAAGCCTCGTAACTTTTAGTTATTATCTGTAGGTTAGGCTTAGAGTCGTAGACACTTATAACTAGCATTTTTATATTTTCCAGTCTTTAAATAGACTTTTCTTCTTTTCTTAATTAGGGCCTGCTGGACTGAGTTGAACAGGAGCAGGGGTAGAACACATCCTTGTCTTTATCGTAAACTCAGTGCCCTCATCATTGCATGCCAGCAATGGGGAATGCTGTGGTCTGTGGGAGAGCGAGCTCTTTATCATGTGGACAATACCCCTTTTCCTGTTGGCTTTGATTTTTAAAATTATCCCGAATTCTAGACTGAGGGTTGGCTCAGGTATAGAACCTTGTTCAGTATGCTTAGGACCCTGGGTTTGTTGCCCAACACAATCATAAAATTCTTTGAAACCACCAAATGTTTCATTTAAGACAATGTTAAAAATTATTAAGTTCACAATCTTGAGGAAAAATACTGCATTATGATGACAAATTGCTGTACAGCAGCATTTTGTTTAGGATTTTTCCATCTGTTTGCAAATGATATTACCTTGCACTCTTTTTGGTTTTAATATTAAGGCAAACCCCCTGAACAAATTAGGAATGTCTATTATCTAGTTGTCTCGGCCATGATGCTGTGTAACCAGTCCGTGTTTCAGAGGCAGGCTGCAGAATGGCCGGCTGTGTCTTGGCATAAGAGCTGTAGCTGCCTGTGCTTTTAAGCTCTGGACCTTTGGCCTTGGTGGCTTGTGGCCATACTGCAGGTTAGTCGTGTGTACATCTTCTCTGGGTTCCTGGCTGAAGGACACAGACCTGTGTATGGCTCACCCTATACTGGAGGCAGACACTCTTCCCTGACTACTAAACGTGGAGTTGTCACAGTGCCACTTCTCCTGATGACCAGAGCAGGGCCTCTAGTAAGACATCAGTGGGTACAGAGGGAGGAAGCGTGAGTAGTTATTAACAATAATTTTATCTTCACAGAGTAAGTTCCTTCATTTTATATTTTTATGTTTATATTATGAATGGGTCACCTTCTTGTCTTCTGAATGTTGTCTAGAGTTGTCAGATTTAGTTTTATTTGTGGGGCAACTTTGACACATTGGGCATTTTTAGTAATAAGACCATATTTTAACATTTTTCCTTGATTAAGTTTGGTATTTTGTGATTCTGTGTGTATTTAATAGTTTATCTTATTTTCATATCTGTTTTCTGGGTAGTATCTGATATTTTGAGGCCTTTTTCAGTCTTTTGTTTGAGACGAGTCTTGCTGTAGCCCTGGCTACCCTGGGACTTGATGTGTAGACCAGGCTGGCCTCAAACTCACAGAGATCTTCTGCCTTTTCCTCCAGAGTACTGGCTGTAACAGCTTGCACCACCAGGAGACCAGACTCTTTTTCCATTCTTAATGTTATTTAGTATCATCTTTTCCATCACGTTTTTGCTAATTTTGTCAGTGGTATTTCTGTTCTTTTCCAGTGGTCTTTGAGTTGATGTGATGCTTAAGATGGAATTTTTCTTCCTTGATCCTAAGAGTTTTCTTTACTCTTATCCTTGCATGTTGACTTTAGCATTTAGGGGCTTATTTAGTTTTTTTAAGGAATAAAGAGCATTTCCACTTTTTATTCTTCCTCCGGGTGGCCATTCAATTGTTACAGCATGATTATTCCACAGTTTTTTCCCTCTGTAATCTCTAACACCACTTTTAGCCTATGCTGAATTCCCGATTGTATGTTTTCCCTTTCATTTGGAAGTCTTCCTGTATTTGTACCACATCATCCAGTTTCTTGGCTCCTGTTATGTGCACCATCTAGTTTAGTTAGTAGGGGAGCCTCAGAATTTTTGGCATTGAATTTATTTCGGGTTGTATTGTGAAGACTTTTCCTCTGGTTAAACCTTTTCTATCCCCATACATAACATCATCATCTTCTTTGAAAGCCAGTGAGGGGAAAAAAATCCCTTGTGACACTATAGAATTGCAGCTTCTTTCATGTAGCCAGAGTCCTTGGACTCTGGGTCGATGGCAGGGGACCTGCGCCTTCTGTTTCCCGCCTAAGCTCTGCATTGCACTGGACCAGGGTGCTTACATGACTCCCTGGGTGGTGCCCACTGATGCCTGCTGACAACAACCAGACTGTGAGACTGGGTCATAAAGGGAGCAGGTCTCCAGAGGCTGAGACTTTTTCCAGGGGTCAAGAGTTTGGGAGGGGGGGCTGTGAGACCAGGCTGTCCTCTGAGTAGCCGGTTTTGCCTATTGTGGAAACTTCTGTGGGCTCTGATGATGGAGAGATCAGATGTTCTTGTAGTTTGTAGTTAGGAACTCACTCACTTGGCTTCCTCTATAGAAACTTATTTGCTTACAGTGTTGCAAGAGCCAGCCAAAGCAGAAGTACGAAGGGTAGGTAGGTAGGACAGTACCACTTTGCTGTGCCAAGCTGTTTTTCTAAGCTGCCGCCTCCATCCTGAGGTGCCCAGAACATCCCTGGGCCATAGTGCTGATGAGAAGACTGGCTCAGAGGGGGATGGGCACCGACAGCACACCAGGAGTAATTCCCCTCATCCATCATATTGACAGCCCTTGGATTTCTCATCCCATGAGAACAGGGAGGGGCTTGGCCATCACCAAATGGTCCCCACTTGTCTGGTATTTTAAGCCAATCTGCATTTGATGTGGAACGAAGTAGACGCAGCTGACTGACGTTGCTCGTGGCTCGTGTTCTCGCTACAGCGGGAAGCTCATCACCTGTCACGGGCTGATGGGTGGCGCAGGCAGGCACTGGGATTATGACTGTGGTTTGAGCGCTATCAACAGAGCAAGCTTTTCATTGGAACCTGTTATCAGAGCAAATAAAGGCATGGTCTTTGATCTAGTAGAACTCTCTTTAGCTTTCTGTCTCAGGATCTGAGGTCACACTTGTCAGTTGGGAAATTCAGGACTAGATCATTATGTCATTTTTCACTTAAAAAAATTACAGTTTAGTCATTTCCTATTATTGTAGGGTAAATGCCAATAGATGATTGCGAGAATTTGCTTTAAAAGTGAGGCTGGAAATCATGTAGATGTACAGTCATTTTTAACCTCTTTTCTAAGTACAGGATTTTCCTTATCACATTGTGGGCTTTGTTACCCTGTGATAGCGAATACATACTTTTTCATTACTTGCGTCTCTTGTTTGCCCCAAGATACCAGTCTTGGGCTGAGTTTCATATTGCCTTATTTTCTTGCCTGTGTGATTTTAATTCTTCCCTGTGGCTTTCACTCTAACCTCATTTTCCTTTTCTGCAGTTCATAACTCTGAGAGTCCAGTGGTTTCCAGAGGTGCTGACCCTCAGTCCCTGGTGACGTGTCTCACTGTGGCTGCCAATCCTCCTCTTCTTGCTATTAAAACAAAACAAAACAAAATTTCATTTATTTGACTTCTTTCTTCTCCTTCATTCCCCAGTTTCCTCGTCCAGGGGAATTTGCGTTCATGCAGTCATGGGAGTTGTGGGCTCCTTGCTGTTTCCTCAAGCCGGACAAAATCATCTTGAAAGAATGCCCATCTCAGTCTGAGTTCCTCCGCTTCTCCCCCCCCCCCCACCTTTCCCTGAGAGCTGCACAGCTATCAAAGCTACATCCTTAGATATCTCTAGATGGCAGCATCTCCCTCATTCTGCCTAGAGGCAGCATAAGAAAAACAGAGTTGGCTGTCGCCTTGGGTCTCTGCCACACACATCTCCCTTGCCCTTCATTTTGTTTCCAGGTGCATTTGAAGCTACACAGACGGTCTCCAAGGGGACTCTGCATCCCTTCCCTGGTGTCCCTGTCAAGGTCTTTAATTTGCCAAGCTAGAGCTGGGAATATCTGCTCAGTTGTCTTCAGTCCAGAGGAGCTTTATTACAAAAGCATTGCCTTAAGGTGTAGTCTGAGGGTTCGGGCTAGTCGTTTTCAAAGGACTGCTTGCTAGGGCTTGTACATAGTGCTTCTGGATGACACAGTGACTGAGATGGTGACATGGCCCATCCCTGAGCCACGTCTGGTGCTGTGGGCTATGCAGCTGTTTGTTTTTTGAGCATCTCAACTTAAAATTTATTGTGCATTTGTGTGTGTGTGTGTGTGCACGCGTGTGCACGCATGTGTACGCATGTGTGTGTTTAAAATATGTTATATGGGTGTATAAAAATGCCATAGTGAATTCCACTATTAAGTCTATTTAATAAATACTAACAAAAACATAACATGATATCAAATATTTATAGCGGTGAATAAAATAATCAGATATATTTTTGGCTAGGAAAGATATGTGGGTGCATGCCTGAAATCCTAGCACCTGGAAGGTTGAGGCAGGAGAATCCAAAATTTAAGGTCATCCTTCACTACATAGGGATTCTGAACTTAAGACCCTGTCTCACAATAAAATAAAATAAGGAAATAAGAGAATGTTCAGCTCTTTAAGTGCTATTTTGTTGCAATTTTTGTAATAGATCACACGTTTCTTTATTGGTTCATCCATTCGTTTGCTCATTCATTAGATGTAGAAGATCAAACCCAGGGGCTTGAGCTTGTCTGGCACGCTCTCACAATGGACTGTGTCTCTAGTCTTTCCCTTTGTCAAGCTTGCCTGCTCCCCATGAAACGTTAGACTCTTTGAAGCCTGTGAGAGAGACCCAGGGTCTCCATGGGAAAGTGCCTGGTACCCACTCACGTTACAGCTCTCTGGTGGTCTTCACTTGGTGTCTCCTGCTGTCTCACAAGCACACATCTCACAGTGTTTAAGCAGATGCTTGCTGTGCTGTAGAATGCATGTGCCCGTGGAATGGTGTTCTCTTGGTTCAAACACGGAGCGACTCTACGGGGACCACTGTTCTAGTGGAGCTGTGCTCTGGGTCAGCCTTTTCTCCTTTGCTGTGGAACTGAAACCCAACTAAAGAGATGAGCCAGGCTCTTAATTCTAAGAAGCACTTATTTATAGACAGATAGATAGACAGACAGACAGATAGTGTAGATACGTGTTTTAATTGAAATAATTACATCACTTCCCCCTCCCTTTCTTCTCTCTAGCCCCTTCCAGTTACCCTCTCTTGAACCCCTCCCATCCCCCCACATTTAAGTTGAGAGCCTATTATCTATTATATTTGTTACACATGTATATTTATGTGTGTATGCACACACATATATGTATATATATAAATAAAATCTTCTGAGTCTATTTTGGATGTTTGTGTATATGGTATCAAGCCCGACCACTTTGCACTGGACCACAATTAAAGGGACTCCTCCCTGGCAGAGGCTAATTCTCCCTCTCCCAGTAGTCAAGAGTTGCCTGTAGTTTGTCTAGGGGTGGAATCCCAGGAAACTTTTGCTTTCCTGCATTAATATTATGCCCATTGATACTACTATTGTTCTGGTCTTGTTTGTACAGCTATTTCTAAGTGAGACTATTTCACAGTAGACTTCCTGGTATTCTGGCTCTTACATGACCCCCCTTCTGTGGTGCCCCCTGAGCCACAGATACAGGAGCTATGATAGAGATCTGCTTGGACTGAGGTTCCCACAATTCCCTGATCTCTGCATTGTGTCCAACTGTGGCTTTCTGTGATGGTCTCCATTTGCTATAAAGAGAGTTTTCTCTATTAAAGAGTGGTTGCTACATTCCTCAGCCGTGGGTGAGAGATTCAGCTTCAGATGTAGGGCATTCTGCCAGTCTAGCAGGGTGGCAATAGTGTATTCTTTTCTAAGGTCTATGACCTCATGAGCCCCGGGAAGCTGACAAGGTTCCTAGTACCAGGCGTGATTTTCCTTCTGTAGAGTGGGCCTTAAGTCCAGATACACAGTTGCTGGTTGCCACTAACCCACTAATGTGGGCGCCTCTTATTGAACCTCTGTGCATATAGTAATAGTACTTGTCGTGGTTCATTTACAGCTGGGGCGGACTGTTTAACTGCTTCCCTCCCTCGGCAGCTTGCAGAGTATTTTCTGGAACCAAGAAGGTTAGACCATAGTAAAGTGACTTTCAGGTCAAATCCAGCTTG
>JABTXL010009415.1:6040994-6051997 GCA_025134845.1 Neodon shergylaensis | reverse complement strand
TGTACACGCGTGCATGCATATGGTGTACACGTGTGCATGCATATGGTGTACACACATACATGCATATGGTGTACACACGTACATGCATATATATGTGTGTGTACATGTATATGTATATACACATACACTTATGTAATGTGTGTATTAGGGAAATATTAAACAGCTTTATCAGACACTTTGGTGCTATCTGTCCTTCATCCCTCCTCCTCTTTCTGTATTGACCACTCCTCCCATCCCTCCTCCTCCTTCCGCATTGACCACTCCTCCCTTCTGCAGTTGCAGCTCTCATCCCGTTATTCAGCTTCCTGCTGCACATCACCCATATCCTGTTGTCCTCCCCAGATGTCCCCGAACACACCTATCCTCTCCTTGTGCTTTTCTTACTCTGTGGTTACTCTGCGCTGTACACTCAGATCTGAGGGCGAGGACCTAGAAATCGCAGATAAGAAAAGTCTTCCTGGGCCTGGGCTCCTCACCCCTTACCATTTTCTAGGTCTATCCACTTGCTGCAAATTTAATGATTTCAGTTTTCTAAGAGGCACTTTGGTGCATTTTTGGGAGCTGTGTGGGTTGAAGTTCTTTCTGTACTGAGGATATTTTTTTAATGAGACCCTGAATTTTCCCCAAATGGAGTTTTTTTTCCCCTCACTACAAACTTACTAACCTGCTTCTGTGCCAGCATCTCGAAGTCCCCTTCACGCCACACTTTTTTTTTTTTTAAAGATTTATTTATTTATTTATTATGTATACAACATTCTGCCTCCACGTATGCCCGCACGCCAGAGGAGGGTGCCAGATCTCATTACAGATGGTTGTGAGCCACCATGTGGTTGCTGGGAATTGAACTCAGGACCTCTGGAAGAGCAGCCTGTGCTCTTAACCACTGAGCCATCTCTCCAGCCCCCACACTTTTTTTTTTTATTGATGGCCTTTTTCACAGTTTGAAACCAAAGTGTCACCCGCGGGTGTCGTGTGTAGACTAGCGGAGACCTTTGCTTTGGACTTGGAGGAGAGACCTGCAGTTCCTCTGAAAGAGAGCTTCCTTTAGATGTTCTGGCTTTCAGGCACTTTTCCAGACACCAGTCGTCAGAAATGCCTTAGCCACTGGTCCCCTTCCTAGTACACAGCGGGGGAGCCTTTGTTCATATGCAAACACCATTCCCTGAGTTGGGGACCAGTCCCCAAAGGCTGGGTTCCCAACCTTCGGCTTTAAAGCCTTGTGGCTGTGACTTGTGGAAGACTGGGTGGGACTCATTATCCTTAGTGGAAGTGGGACTGTCTTTGTGGCTGATGCAAGGTGTCAGGGATGACCCCGATACCACGCAGACTGGAGCTTATAGTTATGATTGGCAGTTGATCTGCAGTCTCCTAGGGTCCTCATTTGAGAGTCAGTCTCTCTGGGTGACGTAGGGGAAGTGTGGCCATTTTGTTGCTGTGATTCCCCTTGCTGCTGATTTACATTTGAACAGTAATTTGTTTTCAATACAGAAATGTATGAATAACAGACTGCGGTGCTTTTATTCCTGTTGACCTTTTGATAAAAAGTAATATAAATACAATACTAAAAATTCCAAGGATACTGAAGGGTATAAAATAAAATAACTCACTTATCTCCTTCAACCTTCTCCTCCCAGGTATCATTGCTGTTAGTTTCTTGTTATTTGGTTCAGAAAAAAAAATTCCTCCAAAACCACACATGACAGACAGACAAGGTTCGTTCGTTCGTTCGTTCATTCATTCATTCATTCATCATTCATTCATTCATTCTATGTGTAGGTATGTGCGGGTGAATGTAGGTGTCCATGGGGGGCAGGGCAGCGGCCAGCTGTGTTTGACCTCCTGGAGCTGGATTATAGGCAGTTGTAAGCAATCCAGTGTGGATGCTGGGAGCAACACTTGGTTCCTCTGCAAGAATCAGCTCATCCTCTGAACCAGCCCCGCAACCCCTAATTCTAATGTTTTAAAGCAGTGTTTACTCTTTGCCTTTCTACCTTAATCTGAAGCTTGTCCATGGCAACACGTGCAGTTCTGCGGTGTCCTTTTGAATAGCGGCAGGCTGTGCCATCACATCGCCCGCCAGCCCCCCACGGTTTAGACTCTCAAACCATAGCTTTGAAGCCTTGTGGTTATGCCTTACCTTGTGTTTGATGTGAGACTGTGTGGGAGATACATCTTTTTAGTTGGAGTGAGTGGAAGTGTGGCTGTCAGTGAGGCACATCGTCTCCCAGTATTTACTCGGGGTACAGGATACCATATCATGCTCTGGGTTGTATTGAGACTCACCAGGGTTCTCTCTGGTCTAACACAGCCATTTGTTCCTCACCTGCCTCCAGGCTGTTTGGCTTGGCCATGCTCTGCTCCACACAGTCATTCGGAAACTCAGGCTGACAGACAAGCGTTCGTCTCCACATCACCATGTATCACGATGGTCTTTGTGTTGGGGGATCCAGAAGACAAATGGGGAATATAAGTCAGGCCTGTGTGAGAAATATTATTTGGGCAGATCCTGAGGGTCGGCACACATGACCAGATTTTATTGTCTAACCACGTCCAGGGGTACTGGGGGCTCAGAAATGTGTTCTACCCTGAAATAACAGGAAATGGGTTTGATGAATAAATAAGTGGCTGGTTGACATAGCCAAAGTCATGAATCTGAGTGACATATCAGCAGACAGCAGACGCGGTGCCCCGGGGCTGCCTGCCTTCTTTGGGGTTGCTGGTGTTCTGTCTGAAAGGGATGCTCTCCCCGAATTAGAACTTCTCTTCTCCAAGTGCAGAGTTCTGTGGCAGTTGTGGTAGGAGACCAACTGCGTGCAGAGGTCTTCATATGAATACGTGCCTGAGCCTGGGGAGGAAAGGGAAGCAGCTGACCGCGTAGATAGGCTTTGCTGATGACCTGACCCTGCTGTGCAAGCGGAGGTTATGACAATGCCGCTTTTACTCTCTGGGAGGACCAAGGACCTGTTCCCTCTGCTCCTCTGTGTGTTACTGTTTGCAGGAAAAACATCGCTGGGACCTTTCCAGTTGGTGGCCAAGTCTGTACAAGTCCTGGCCAGAGGCCTGGAGAATCTGCCAGGCACTGGGGCTTGTGTTGGCCTCTCTGAGCCACCACCTGGGCTCCTGCATGGTTGGTCCCTGAGCTTTAGAGAGAGATGTCAGCAACGCTCTGCTGCCCTTGGCTCTACTGCATAGGAATCCTAGCCTGGCTGCGGCACAGGATAAATGGCTTCTGGCCACATGCATCTTGTTCGTTTAAGAATTAGTGAAGATTATGTATTACCCCACATCAGTGCTCTGACTTCTGTTTTCCAATAGCACCACTGGGAATGAAAAATTTTAGGACTTCCTTTCTTCTTGATCCATGGATGTTTTCAACTGGAGAAATAAATGCTGAAGAGGCAAGCTAAATTAAAACATAAAGCTTAGCAGAAGTGATCCGGGGAACTTTGGAAAACAGGTCCTTTGTCCTTTGTGCCTCCTCCCCTCCCCCGTGCGCTCCTTGTGTTTAGTCAGACGAATTGGATGTTTTTCAGAGCTTGGGGAAGCCATGGAGTATTCCTAATGTCTTGATAGGACATTTAATATGTCCAGATAGGTTCACATCTGTTATCTCGAGCATTTTAGCGGCTGGTCGTGTCAGAAAGTATAATCTGGTGAGCATCATGATTTAGCCATCTGTTGGGTCTCAGTGTAGTCAGTCATATGTACAGGGCAAAGCAAGTGCAGACAAAGAGGAGCCGCAAAGACTCGAGACTCCAAGTGACGAAGGCACTGCACATCCCTTAAGCAGTGGTACCTGCCAGGTGTTTGGACACTTGTCTCAGGAAGGAGAAAATATATTGAGAAGACAGCTGCAAATGCGGCAGGGACTGACAGAGGACCTGGTGGCTTTAGGAATCAATACTGTGGTGTGTATCTCCACTATAATTTATCAGCGCATCTCAGTGTGTTAGACAGGAGGAGTTCATGGCCATCCTGGTTTATCAAGGAGGCAATCGGTGGCTGGCAGTCAACTCGGCCTTTTATCCACTGACCAGGGCCTTGCTTGGGCCAGGAAGCATAGAACAGCAGCAAGCTGCATAGTAAAAGACAGGCAGAAGAGCAGTGGGTACGGTGTGCGAGATGGCTCAATGGGTAAAGTGCTTGCCACCAAGCCTAAGGTCATGAGTTCGATCCCTGGGACCCACATGGGGGACGGAGAAGATTGACTGCAAGTTGTCCTTTGACCAGACATGCATGAGAATACACACACATAGTTAATATAATAATAATACCTTTTTTGAATAAAAGACTTTTTTGGAAACCGTGCGTGGGCTAATGTATTAGAACACAATGGCTAGGTGTTCTTAGCACAGAGCCAGTGGATACTGAGCTAGTTGCTGGGCACACTGGGTCAGGGATGCAGTCGCAGCAGGAAGCGCTACCGAACATTGATATTCTACTGCTTTGTAAGGAGATTTTGGAAACGTCTGTTTCCTGCTGCATTGGGGTTGAACCTAAGACAGTTCCTGCTGGCTAGATAAGTCTGAGCCACTTCCCATCCATCTTTTTATGTATTTACCTTTTCTGAGACAGGCTCTCAGTAAGTAGCTAGACTAAAATTGTCCTCTTTCTCCTCAGCATCTTGTATCGTTAGGCTTGTAGAGATTGCCACCAGGCCAAGCTATTTTTTTTTTTTTAAATTTACAAAAGCCTTTCTATTTCTGGGATGGGATCAGGATGATCACAGGTTCAAGGTCATCATCAGCTACACAGCAGGCTGGAGGCCAGCCTGGGCCACTGTGACCCTGTCACAACAGTAGCCACCTTAAGAGATGGCCTGTGAAATGCAGAACTTGCATATATATCCTCAGCAGAGCCTGCCTGAGACTGCTAAAGAGTTAGCCATCTTGAGAAGCCTTATGTCACCGTAAGTAAGAATCCCCCGCACACCCCAGCACCACCACTGGCTTTGGTCAGATCTTTGCTCTTAGGTCGTCAGAAGATGAACAGCAGAAGTTATAAAGAGGAATCCATAAATGTTTGCAATAGGAGTCAAGACAGACCTTTGAAGGCGGGTAGGAGGGGGACCCTGAGACCTTGCAATAGGTTTGCTGTGGAGGGCAGCGTCTTTGTGTTGCCCTCGAGTGGAGCTGTCTGCTGGGGAATTTATTGACCACACTTGGCTGCTTCCCGGCCCTCCCTCCAGGCCCTGCCTTTGCTATTCTCTCGTCTTTCTCCCATGGTAAAGTAGTGCATTGTCTGTACAGAGTTGGTGCTGGTGGGGCAGGGCGGGGGCTAAGTGGACGCATTTCCAGATGAAGGGCGGAAGTGCCTGACCCAAAGCTCTGAAAGGGAAGGACGCTGGAGTTCAGCCTGGACAGTCATAATCGAAGAAGTGCTTCCTGGAGACTTTATTTTATTTTATTTTTTTAAAATAGCGTGGTTCCTAAAGGCCTATTCCAGGCTGTCTTTCTCAGCATGTATTTATTGACCTTTTAGCACCTTATGGGGGAGAACTTTTTATTTCAAGATGTATTATAAAGTTGAAAAGCCAAGTATCTACAGTATCACAGAGAAATGTACACAATTGGTGGATATGGGGGGGGGGAATTCTAGTCTTACACTTTGTAGATTTGGACAAACCATAGGAACTAAAATGATGGAAGTAAAAACAGGTGAATGTGTTTTCTCTTCCCTTAAGGAAACTAAGAGATATCAAAGGAAGCAATTAATTAGAGTATCTTCCCAAGGGCTCTGAGGGGTGCGGGAAAGAACTAGGGACAGGTTTCATTTGCTCAGTTGCCCTTCTCATGGGCTTTGTGTGCTCCCTCCCCTTCTCTCTGTCTGCCTTTCTCTCTCTCATTGTGAGTGTGCGCACACATACTTAAGAGGCCAGAGGTTGACATCTGTGTCTTTCTCAATCGCTGTCTGGTTAGGTTTTGAGCAGGGTCTCTCACTGAACCTGGAGTTAGCTGGCCAGCAAGCTCCTGGGACCACAGATCTGAGGATGTGAACTCAGGTTCTTGTGTGCACACAGTGAGCAGATTATAGACGGCTCATACTCCAGACTCCCCTTCCTAAAGGAAAGGCGGGTGAAGAAGAAAGTTTCTTTTGGTCCTGCTGCTGAACCTTGCCGCACTCCTCTGGACCTCTGCTTCTGAATGACCAAAGTAAAAGATAGGAGATTAGTGTTTAAGTATGCCTTTTACGGAACTGTTAATTTGGGCTTTAGAGGGTAGGGTGACTCAGTGGTAGAACTCCTTCCTTGCCTGCACCAAGCTCTGGTTTCAGTGCTTAGCAAATGTGCAAACACATGTACCATGTACTCGCGTGTATACACACACACACACACACACACACACACCCTGATGATCTCATGGACAGATAGGTAAGCATTGAGCACCCTACTCTTGGATTGCCTACGGAATCAAGTGTTTTGTTGGAAGCATCATGGTGGGCACTGGACAGAGTCTGAGAGGGTCTTAACTTGTCCTCCTGGCCTGTTACCACTGTAAATAAATCTTCACATCTGATCCCAGACCTCTGGGCTCAGATGGGTATACAGGGGCGATTTTACAATGACGGACAGAGGTGTTCGCCTGCCACATTTTACCATCTCGTCTCTCTCTCTCCTGGAGCCTCAAACAAGACAACACCCAGAAAGATGCCTGATCTGCAAACAAATCATGTGGTCATAGAACCTGTTCATGACAGTCTTAACCTCGCTGATGCAATGGCCCTTGGGAAAAGCAAGGAAGTGGTTACCACGTCATAATTCTGTGAGGTCTGTGTGCTGTAAGTAGAGAAACAGGCGACCCAAGTCACTTCCCTCCTGGCCTCAAGATTCTATGCCCCCTTGTGGGTCTTTCAGGACCTGGGATTCTATGCCCTCTTGTGGGTCTTTCAGGACCTGGGAAGTATTTTCACCTCCCTCATCTCATTTAGCCAAGAGTTTTTAAAAGTCCTGGAAAGAGCCACAGTGAAGTCACCCGATGCAGTTGTTACTTTTGTCCACGAGGTGGCGCATCAGCAAATGGCCTCTGCAGTGGCTGCAAGCCAAACCGTCGATTTCTTTTTCAAAGGATGCATCCATAATGGATGTGAAAGATAGGTGCACCCTGTTTACAAGGTGACTCACAGCCATCTGAGGAGAACAGAACACATGGAGCTATTCATTCGAAACTGAAGGGATAATCTCAGATTAAAATGCTTTATGACGTCACATGGAGATTTTCCCCGCGGGAGTTGGCTTCAGAGCTCTGCTGCCAAGGAGAGAATTTGTTCATCTTGATAGTATTTTGAGCCTTAAGGAATAAAGTGTGGACAAGGCTTTTGTATCCTAGGTTTCCATATTTGAAATAGGATCAGAAGATGGTATATATTTGAGCTGGAGAAATTCCTGCCAATAACTTAAAGGAAATTAATGGAACACGTTAGACATGAGTTTGGTTTTTTTGAAGGAGTAGACTTCATGTTACTGGATGTTTTATCAATAACTCATTTCATGCATAACTAAATTCCACAGCTAAATGAATAGCTCCATGCTGAGAGTGTATTAGTTGTGGTTTTTATATAAAAATGGCCAAAGGTGCTTCATTAGAAGCAAGCAAAGGAAGTAGATATTTCATGCAAGTCTCCCTTCTGGAAATAAAATAATAAAATTAACGACACACTTTTTAAAACTTGTCCTTCAGACCCAAAATAAGGATTTTTTTCCTTTGTCACTTTTCTAGTCAATTTTTTTATATTTCATTATGTTTTCCCCAGCAAGAACCCTGTATTTTTCTTGACGATTCAGGGTAAAGAAACTACCGTAGAATCCGATTTAATCTGTTAGTTTTATCTGCAGGTAAAACAGCCCAGATATCCTCATCCTGTTGTGTGCTGTTCTCTGCAGAGGACAAAGAATAAAATTAACAGGCTACTCACAGACATCCTTACCGCTCTCTCAAGAGGAGAGCCGTGACAGCTTTTCAAGGTTGTCAGGTGAGGTATGAAATTGTCGCCTGAGTTTGGTGGCATTGGAGAGCACCCGGGGAAAGGAAAGGATCCTGTTTACTTTTAATAATCGAGCTATGTAGTGTGGCTAGGAAGGCCAAAGAGGGCAGGGCGGCCCCACTCCAGTGACCTTGAGTCTTAGTGGAAGGGCTTGCAGAGAGAACCTGGCCTTCCTGTGGCAAAGCTAGTCTTTCCTAAAAGAAGATTAAAGCCGCATTCTTCTATGGCCACAAGACTCCGTGTTTCTCTCCCTTTCTGCTTCCCTCAGCCACCCCCCTCTTCCTGAAGAAGGCCATTGAGAGAGAGTAGTAAGATGGCCTCGAAGATACTGGAACTAAATCTGCAGGAGTATAAAAAATAGAAGGCAGATGCTCACTGCCCGTTTAGGTAGCAGGAAAGGGGCGGAATATGTCGGACTAAGCTCTGTGGACCTTCTAAGTATCCAAGTTCAGGTGCTTTAGTTAGAGAGGCCCACTGTGCTCTGCCTGCTGTCTCGTGTTATTGCTACCCTCGTTTGTCCCACTGTTCTCCTGGCCTGATCAGCTTCCAGAAGCTTCTGCCCACAACCTTTCTGCCTCACTGAGAATTTCTATTTCCTTTTCCTGCGGTTCCTGACATATCTACTCTACTCTCTCCTGGGGACCGTCAGAAACTCCTAATGCCTTCCTGCCCTGGAAGATGGTGATTCTGACAGCCTCAACTTTTTGGATTTATCAAGGATGCTTCAGTGGTTCTAAGCTGATGTACAGATGAGTGTCAGAATCACCAGGGTTGACTGTGCTGACCTCCGATGCCAATCCCTTCCTTGCTCCCAGCTTGCTTTCCCACCACCTGCTCTTCTTCAGCCTTCAGCGGGGTTGTTCTCTCTCTCTCTCTCTCTGTTCATTCCCTCTCTCGTTTGTTCATTCATGTGTCTTAGAACCAGAGTTCGAGTCTTTTCCTCTCCCTATTCTCAAAATCCTCGTGACATCTGATGCGTAGTGATTGGTTTCTGAATTGAGGGGATAAAAATGACTAAGACTGTGATTTCAACAGATCGATCCATTCAGTTCTGATTTAGGAATAGGGAGATACTTCTCCTCTACTTGAAGAGCACAGAGTCCCTAATCCCTGTCGTAACTTAAAGCAGTGATAAGTACATAAAATTAAAGAGGAATGTGTTGAGCTGGGTGTTATTAGCTTGAGTCACAAAAGCCAGCTTTAGATAAGGGGTCCAAGGAGGGCTAAGCTTGGATTCAATAAAGATCAAGGGATCAAGTGGAAAATGCGGTGGACCTCCAGCAGTAATTCCCAGTGCTTTACCTAGAGAATATTAATTTCTCTAATTGATGATAATCTGGCCAATTTATTGTGGCCTTAAAAATGCAAATCAGTTACCATATCAAAATATTCACTGGTGTGCCTGGACACTTTACATTTTACTTTATTTTATTAGGTGATAATGGGAGGCATAATTGTTAATGTTTGATTCTGGCAAAATACGATTCGTTTCTGTGAAACACATTGTGCATTAATGATATCATTAAGATTAATGAATATAAATGAACGAGCTGGGGATTTCAGATAGAACAGAGTGACTTTGTATCAGTGAGTGAAACTTAGAGAAATAGATTCCTTGATCTTTAAGGACACTGTGCTAGCACCCCTATGGAATTCATGTATACACTAGAGAGAAAATAAATGTAAGAAATTAAATTGCCCACCCCAGTGATTACCTTTTTTTTTTGAACATTTATTATCATTGTTTGAGAAGATCTTTGTGAATTGACTTTGGCTAAAGAAAGCCACTCTTTAATAATTTCAAGAACGATTTTTAAAAGGACTTTTAATATGAATTTCTAGGTCCTATATATCACAAAGTACATTCATATCTTAGTATATTAAAAATAAATGTCATAAATCATTGCTCTTTAAAATTAGGTATGGCTTACTTGCATCTTTGCAGATGTTTACAGTAGACATCCATAACATCACGGCTTTTAAAACAATTTAGAAAGCTACACACATGTCTGTTTTCCGGAAGCTAAAAAGAGTTGAGACCACTCTTCAGGGTCTCCGGCAGAGCCGAGGATGAAATGGACAGTACCACTCCACAGGGTATTTTCCATAGCAATGTGTGTTTATAGCGTAGAGCCACCAACAGTGAAAGCCAGAGCCGACTTAGCTGTGCTCTGCTCACTTAGAATTTAAGCACTGTTTCCTCACTCTTCCCCCTAGCAAGTGTGTCCTTGGGTGGTCTTACTGTGACTTCTTCTTTTGTGCATATCCTGTCTGGTCACCTAAGGCTGGCTTCTTCCCGTCTGCGCCGGTGTGTGTGGCTTTGCATATATTTGGTTTTCCATTTGTTTGTTTGACTGCTGAAGAGTTTTACAGGGCAGCTTTTGCTCTTGAGTGGCCTTTGTTACTCTAGTGGGTGGAAGGGAAAAGTGGAGGGGGACAAGGACATTATTTTGGGGCCCATTGGCTGCACAGATCCTGGTCATGGCCAGAGAACCTGGACTTTCCTGTTAACTGTTCCTTTTTACTATTTTCATGACCTTGGGCTCTTCTTAGAGCCTCTTTGTCTCACTTTGCACATTGGTAAATTGAACCGGTTTCTTCCCTTTCCAGTGGCTCGCAGGAAGCCAATGAGGATTGATGAGGTAGCATCCGGAGCCCATTTTGTGTGTCTTCAAAGAGTTCATTTAGGTGATGCTGGAAGACAGAGCTAATGCTGTGGAGAAGTGGGGCGCACAGCGCTCGCTCATTGTGCAATGTTTTAGAGTCCCGAAGGGGACTTCCCTTCCAGCCTCAAAACTAGTTGGCAGGTGGCAACCCTTTTCCTGCTGGTATCTGAATTGGATGACATATTAGTGCAGGTTGAAAGTTAGTTCAAGAAAATGTGAGCTATAGTGGAATGAGAAGGAAGATCCAGGGGGGAGCTTCTGAACTTTTGTATTCTTGCCTGAAAAGAAAAGCCTAGATTGAATGTGTGTGTATCTCTCTCTCTCTCTCTCTCTCTCTCTCTCTCTCTCTCTCTCTCT
>JABTXL010009415.1:5934036-6040984 GCA_025134845.1 Neodon shergylaensis | reverse complement strand
TGTGTGTGTGTATGCATGGATGAAATATCTGTGTGAGCACTGTGCCGTAACACATGTGTGGATGGATGTCAGAGAACAACTTTATGGGATTGCTTCTCTCTTTCTACCTTTATGGTGGATGCCAGATATTTGACTCAGGTTTGCAGGTGTGTGCCAAATACCTTCCCACTGAACCAGCTTACCTATCCACTAGGCTTTTAAATTCCAAGGTAAAAACAAACAAACAAACAAAAAAAAAACTTTCCATTGTTTTCCATAGATTTTTTTTCACACTTTGTGTGAGATACTTTTATAGAAGTTCATCTAGGTAACATTTCATTTAACTTATAATTTAGTATCTTGTCACCGTAGGCTTAGAAAGAAAAGGTGGTCATGGGGCTGGAGATCTAGCTCGGTGGTTGGGTGCTCTTCCAGAGGATCCAAGTTCAGTTCCCAGCACCTATATATCTGGTGGCTCAAATTGTGTATAACTGCAGATCCAGAGGATTTGAAGTGCATCTGACCTCTGCAGGTACCAGCACTTGTACACATATCCATACATACATAGACATACATGCATACATATATATAAGTTGAATGTATATAGCCTGACAGTGCTTTCATGCACTTGTACACCTATCCATCCATACACAGACATACACACACATACATGTAAAAGGTTGAATGTATATAACCTGATAGTGCTTTTATAATCTCTGAATCAGCAAATCTACTGTGATAGGTATACTGTTCACAAGTTTAAAAACAATGCAGCCTTTAAATTTTATCTCTAGATCTGTCTTATTCATGGTAGTCATTTTAGGAATATCTGTTTTATCAGATTGCTAAAATACTTAGCTGATTCAGGCACCCTTAAAATCGGTCTCGTATCAGCATAGGAGTGTCTAAAGTGTGTGTGGTTGGTAAGTGTTTCACAGCGTCACTACCTATCACTTCACACACCCATTCCCATTATGTATTGAAACGAAACACGGAATTTTGATAAGTGCCAGTTCATTGTCCCACTGTTAGCTGTGCATCACTTAGAGATGTAGGGACGTAATTGAAAAAATGTATCGGTGCTCTTTCCAATTGTCAGATCTTCATAAATGTCATATGAAAAAAAATGAAGTTGTATTACCCGGTTTTATTAGAAATGCTACATTTTGTTGGATCCGTGTGTTCGCAAAGTAGAGAATATTTTCCTGCTGTGATTGATGTCGGGGCATTTATGAGGATAGTCTGCTATATTTCATATGTATATGAGGGTGTCATTGTTAAAATGTTCAAAAGAAAATTATGTATGTGATTTATATTTTATTATTTCCTCCTAGGATATAATTTTTTCAATCCCATGATTCCCATCATGTTGTCAGTAGTGATTTGATGGCTAATATGCCAGAAATAATTAGATAAAAAATGGTGATGCAGACGTCAAGACAATGCAGCTTTCTTGTGAAATGCCTTAAGGGAAATCATGCATGTTTCATAGCAGGAATCACAGGTTGCATACGTTGAAGCGGTCTTTAGATTGTAGGTGGGGTGGAAAGGGAACTCAATGCTAGAAGCGTGGGCTGTAGCGTATTTCATGGACATATGCTTGCTACTGACCCCACCTACAATTGGAATTAAATGATATGTATTTTGGAAAACATGAGTCTGGGAGTTTTGTCAGTGGGAAGGTGTTAGGTCCTCACATTCTGTTTGAGTGAGGAAGATTATGTCTGACTCTAGAAGGCTAGAAGGCATCCTGCCCTTTGTTTGAGTCTTCTTGATGGGCTTCAAATTGTTTTGGAGAGCAGATTTGTATGGTATGCTTGGTTTGTGTGTGTGTGTGTGTGTGTGTGTTAAACGAATCCATTCTTACCTTAGAGGTTAGAATTATCCCATTTCAAATGACTATTCTCAAATGTAAGAGAGGATCAGTTGTGGCCTCAGTGCTTGTCCCTGAGTGGAATCTGCTGGAACTAGAGATGGAGTGGATCCATTTCTAGGGCGCTGTTCACTTCTGAGCATGAATGACGCTTACAGTTAATACCTGGTTCATTTGTGTGTTCTTTTAATAAGTGGCCAATACTCTCAGGGGATCAACCCTGGAACATTCATATCGTCATAACTCAGTATGCATTCTGGATAGTAATAAGGGTGAATGTCCAACTCCTCTAAGAGTGTGGTCTGCTCTCATCAGAGACAGCATCAGAGTGAGTCTTAAGGCATGCACGCTCCGGCTCCTGGGTGTTGGCTGCACTCCACCTTCCCATAGGTGAGAGTGAGTCCACGGCCACATGCTAATGGGATGCCTTGGCCCTCTCCTCATCCCCTAGTGGATTCGTGAGCAGAATCAAAGAATGGAAGCCAGGACAGTGGCCCCAGAAGCCTCGAGAAGCAGATGCTCTGTGCAGTGATCATGTGTGCAAGGCAGAAGGCCAGCACGAATCCTTCTTGTGCACCACCTGGGAAGGCCGAGACTTCCCAGACAGGGCTGGACTGGGTTTCCCCCCAGGACACAGGTGCTAGTTTCCGTATTTCCCATCAGCTCACTCCTCCTCCCTTTCCTCTTGCCCAAAACCATGGTACCCTGACACCCGGGAAAGGGAGGCTCCAGGGAGTTAGTATTTGCTGCACAGCCTGTAGGCTTGCTCATGGCAGAGCCTGGATAGTGCTGGCTGGCTGACTGGCAGGGCAGCTTCTGGAAAACAAAGTAACGTCACAACTGGGATTTCCCCTCTTCTTCCCAGCACTGCTCAGAGGAGAGCAGCCCTGCTCTGCGTCATATGCTGAAAAGGAAAGGGAGATTTAAGGAGCATTCTCCTGGTGGTAAATTAAAAAAAAAAGTTATTGAACTAGGAAATAAAGAGCTGCCAGTACTGTCCCACCCCCGGGACATATGCTGTGCCTGGCACAGCAACTGAGGGAATGCCCTTGGCTTTGTGTAGGTAGTGTGATTGTAACTAAGTGCTGGTTGTGTTTAGAGGTATGTAATTGAGAAGTTGGAGACCCAAGGGTTGCTCAGACTGAGAGGAGACTCAGAGGCACTCCCCGCTAGCTTGTCTCTCCATGCTCTCTTCCTCTGCCATTCCTGCTCAGGGGCTTTAGTGCTTCCTCCATTGGTCCCTTTCTCCTTGAAGCCCAGGCCACGTAGGGATCTCTTGGGGTGCCATGCCCTTGCTGATATATTCTGATTGCTGATTGCCTATGGGGCTAAAGGACCCAGTGCCTTTCACAGGTCTTTCCCTCCTTGTCTTTTCCTCCTCCTATGGAGGAGGAAATGATGGAGGCAGGGATACCGACTTCAGTCCTTTCTGAGTTGGTAGCTCAATTCCTTGGCTGTATAATCTAAGGAAGTTATAAAATCTCTGTGAATATCACTTTTCTTATCTGTAGTGTGTGGGGGCAGGGATGGGTTTGCCTAGTTTGTAGGGATGTTGTGGGGATTCACTGAAGTGACTGGTTGGCACATAGTAGCTGATCAATAAATGTCAGCCAGTGTTACTTATAAGTATAAGAGATGGAAATACAGAAATTAAGAAGGAATTAAAGTACGAGCACAGAAATATGCATTTGAACAAAGCTCTTGAAAGAAGTTCATGGCCATGCTCTTTTTTTTTTTTTTTTTTTGGAGACAGGGTTTCTCTGTAGCTTTGGTGCCTGTCCTGGAACTAGCTCTTGTAGACCAGGCTGGGCTCGAACTCACAGAGATCCATCTGCCTCTGCCTCTTGAGTGCTGCGATTAAAGGCATGCGCCACCACCGCCCGGCTCATGGCCATGTTCTTACTGCCATTCAAGGTTCTTTCTCACTTTCAGATTAACACAGGGACATTGTTACCACAGTAGATCTTTGTATGCCTTCTCATGAATGATCTTCTCCTTTGTGCTCCATGTTACCCACAACTTTTTAATTAAAAAGACAGCAAACACATTCATTGGCTAGCAGTGGTGATTTTATGAATGGATTACTGGTTTAATGGGGTAATGTATCCATTGGCAACGTTGACTTCCCTGGCAAATGAACAGGTAAGACATGGAAGCCTCGTCTCTCTTCTAAGTAACTGACAGGATATAATGCTTGGGATATATTTGGATCTCTGTATCCCCCACACTTACTCAGGAACCCATCTAGGTTACTAGAAAGCTAAAAGCACTCTGCAGGCTCTGATGGATAAGATGGGAGTGGGGGGGGGCAGCCAACACACTGGCAGACACTCCTCTGCCTTCGTGCTGCTGGCTCAAGTAGGAGGGAGAAGCAGCCTTCTTTTGGGGGGGTGAGACTGTCCCCCTCCCCGATGCTGGGCGTCTAGATATACACAGGTTCAAAGGCCAAGGCTTAGTTTGCATAGAGCAGTAGATGGAGGCAGTGGAGTGGAGACCAGAGGGTAGGTCTGGACACCTCCCACACCTTTGTTCTATACAAACAAACATGCATTCTCACAAACTCAGTGAGCATTCAACTGCCAGAGGATGGATCCAATCAAAGCTAACCTTGACTCAGGGTAACCACCGTACATCTCCTGCAGACAGGTTTCCAAAGGTGCCATAAACAGACACCTCACTGGAGCAGACCTGAATCCTTAGGCCACACTGTGACGGTGGCTACAAATCTCCATTGCCCTCTTTGTGAAAAGCATCCAAACGCCCCTTTTCCTGACTGGAATTCTGAATTGTTTTTGTCCTTTGGGAGATGCTGAGCTGTAATAACTATTGGAGTGTAATGTTTACCTTTGTGGTGGGGACCATGGATTTTGAGCATCTCATGAGGTAAACGAGGCCAGTAGTTGATGGGTTTGTGCTGTATTCATATAAAAACTTCTAAATCAGATATTACAAAGCCCCTTGATTTAGACTCAATGCATGACAAAGCCCACTGGGTTTCCTTATTTGAACACAAGGGTAAAGATAGAGTGTGCGGACGAAAGTACTTTGTGCACTGACTCCCGGCATTGTGAACGCATTCTGGGGAGGTATAAAATCACAGGAAAAAAACAAGTTTATTAATGGAAATTAGTCTGGATCCCAATTATTACTTGTGAATAGTGTCATCACTTGAGGTTTTTATTGCATTTTAATACATGGCTTACCTTGATGAGAAAATATATAGCAAAGGGTAAATGTTGCAATTCCCCTTTACTGTTCCCTCTGCTGATGTAATTTTTCAGCAGCCTTTCATTTTTGGCCCAGATGTTTTTGCCTCTGGCTTGTTTTTTTTTTTTTTTTTTTTTTAAAATGTACGCCTATCACTTCTCAAAGTGATGCATTTTGACAGGCAATCGATATTTTTTTCATACTAGATTTGATGGCTATAATCTTCATCTTAGATTTAGTTAAGGGTAGAATGCTAACCTAGATTTTTATCTCAGAATATCCCTTTGTTAAGAGACAAACTCTGCGTCCTCAGCTACAGTCCTATTAGCCCCGTGCATCAGGCGGCTCTACCGTCAAGGTGCCTGCTGCCCGGGCTCTGCTTATCAGGGACACACATCAGCAGACATCCTGACAGTGTGTCCCCAGCGTGTCCCCGGAACATCTTCTTTCCCGTAGTACTTCCCACCAGCTTAGAGCACTGGTCCCAGAAAAGACACCTCTGACCCCCCTGCCCCACCTGCTCCGCTGGGAAAATGTGGTCTTTATTCCAAGAACAAAAATGTTTTCCATGTTCTTCTTTTTAGTGGGAGATTTGATTCCTACACCAAAAGACTTTACTTTTTCTAGAGGCACTGGCAGGCTGAAGATCATATTCTTTAAAGCAAAGTATGTATGGATAGATAGATAGATAGATAGATAGATAGATAGATAGATAGATAGATATTATATATATTATTGGGGAAAGGGGATCTTTGAAGAGGCTCAGTGGGTCAAGATGATTGCCTCCAAGCCTGTGGCAGTGAGTTCAGTCCCCAGATCCAACAGGCAGAAGGAGAGACGCCCTCCCTCAGAAGTCCTCTGCCCTCCATGTTTGCACCATGGTGTGCACAAACAAACGCATTCATTTGTTAAGTGAAAGAACCATGATTGACTTTTGCTTTTGAGAGTTGAGCTTTTCGGTTTAAAGAAAAAAGGCGTTTCTCCCCTAAAATCAGTATATACGCCTTCCTTCTTGGTCTGTGGGCAGAGAGCAAGGACTTTCAAAGGCATAGACACCAGCTACCCTGCTGCCCAGGCTCTGTCCAAGAGGGCTCTTGTAATTCAGGGAGATTTTGGTGCTTCTCCCAGGACTACTTGAAAGTGAAGGGGACACTGGTGCTGCTCCCGTGGTCGTGGTCGTCGTCGAAAAGGTCTCTTGGTCTTCACTTTCCAGGAGGAGTTCAAAGTGCTGGGGGTGGGGGTGGTGAGAGCAGGAGCCGGTTCCCCGGGCACCTCCACGTGCCTGTTTTGCTGTCTTTAACTTGGGCTTCTCTTTCTGTAAAGAAAGAAAGAGCACACTCTTTCTATACCTTCAATTTTAAACATGAATTTACAGCTTTAAATGAATCTTTTTCGAACTGCGGCTTATGCTCACGTTTATTGGTGTGATTTGATTTGTGTGCTGGCTGGTTTTGTCGCCCCCCCCACCCCTCCCCTACCTTCTTGTAGAGGTGGCATCATTTCTCTACATATAAGCCAGGGCTAAAAACTCCGAGGCTTTCTACCTCAAGTGGTATCAAATGAACACATCCAAGTGGCAGATGCTCTGACCCTTGTGTGTTGAGCCCCTGCTAAGGGACATCTGACTGGACTTCTTTTGTATGTCTGCGGATGTATGCAAGGACTGGCGATGTAGAATGCAATCAATTTTGCTCAGTGTTTAGATTCATAAATCCCAGAGCTATTTTTAATGACATAATCTAATCAATTGATAGCAAGGCTACTGGCATGCTGACAGTCAGAAAAGGAGCGCCCGTGAGGCGGGGGGGTCTGTACGAGGCTACCAGACCTTTCTTCTCCTCCTACACCTAGAGATCTCTAGATCTCTGGATTGGCTAGAAATGCAAGAATTGCTGATATCTTAAATAATTTTATGGCAGCTTTCCGATGGTTTTCTAGGAGACAACTCTGTAAATGGACGGAGGGACTGAGGAGGTGGATCTCAGACATACTACTGAGTGCCTGTCTCCCTGAGGACCAAACAATTCCCTCAATTTAAATATCTTTAGAGTAGACACAGGAGAAATAATTTATTATAAATTGATGGCATCGTATATTGTTACTCCTGTGCCATGCCAGTAATGAAAACCTAATATTCATCTCGTCGTTGCTCTGAATTGCAATAAGCTGAGGATGAGAGGAGTAAACAAGCTGAAACAAACTGTGAAATTGCATATGACGGAAATACCTCCCCACACCCCCCAGCAGCTATAAGACTGTGAGTAGGTTAATATCCCGGCTAATGACAGGCTTTAGATTGCCTTCTTCCCTTTTCTATGTTGGTCAGGTATCATCAGAACTAAGTTCTGGGTGTGTGTGTGTGGGGGGGGGGGGATTAAAACCTGTTCTCTGTGTGTCTTAGGGTTGGGATCTGGCCCGCCGGGAGAGATGTTTATGTAAAGGAATGGAGATCCGGTGGGGTGGGGGATGCTCCTTAGAGTCGGGCTGGGGAGCAGCCGCGCCCTGAGCTCTCCGGTTTGGATCCAGGCAGCGGCTTAGATTTTCTGCTACATTTTATTTTCTTTGATAGTGGTGGAAGAGACAAGCGCCAGGTGTGGTGGTGCCTCTGGACTGACCAGCTGTGCTGCCCTGTTTTTTTGCTTGTTTGTCGGTTGCTTGGCTTTTTTCTTTCTTCTTCTTTTTTTTTTCTTCTTCACGGTCCCAATCAGCGGCTGCTCTGACAGAGGTGTGTGTCAGCGTTGATTTACTTAGCCACTTTGACCTCCGAAAGCGCTTGACCCAAAGCCGCTTTGAAAGCCATTTACCTGCTTTAAAGCCTGGAATACCACCAGTCAGCGTTTGGAGGAACAAAATAGGGATCCCACGATTTCCAGTGTGATAGCGAGAGAGCCTCCTCTGCCTGCTGGAGAAATACATTAGGTGTCTGTCGGAGCCCACTTGCTGCGCTCTCCCGGCGAACTGCGAGCATCCGTGATCTCCGAAGTTGGAGAGAATAACTAAGCGGGGACCAGCTGACTTCAGGCTCCAATCAGCAAGAGCGTGATGTAAGTGTTTAGCAGCTGCAAGGCTCTGAATTAGCGTGGCCAAGTAGAGGTAGTACAGCATGGCCAGACTGTGGCGACAGGCTCAGAGAAAGCAGAGAGGGAGATGGATGAGTCCAGCATTCTGAGACGGAGAGGGCTCCAGGTAGGCGAACCTTCCGTTCTTGAACACGCAGCCTTGTCAGTGGCCAGCCATGGAGGATTTCAAAGTTCCTCTGTCATTCCTTTGCTGGGCATGGCTATGTGCTCAGTTCTTACTATCTACTTGGCACCGAGGTCTGCTGGGGCTCTAGTCACAGGGCTGACACTTGGCGGGGTTCAGTGAGGGAGGGTCTTTTGTCAGAGACAATAGGCAGGACGTTTAGTTCAACACTTTGGTATGGTTGTTCAGAAATAGTTCCGTCTTGGCTGGTGGTGACAGCTGATATCAGCTCTGGGGTTTTATCAAGTGTCAGAGAAGTCTGTGGCAGAAGCAACTCTGTCTAGTTCTGGGAACACGGGACTCAGTTTGGCACCAGGGTCACCTCCTCCTGGTGGCATCTGTGTGGCTGCTGGGCTGGTTTCTGCAGCTGTTAAGCGGCTACCTGTCCGTGGAATGAAAGTTTTTACTGGCAACTGGGTCAAAGTTGCCTGTGATTCAGAGGCCAGGAAAGGAGTGTGTCTCCTGGCCGGCTTTTCTGTGTCCAAGATTGGCTAAATTACTCTGCCTCTTAGTGTACAAGTTTATGCCAAGTGAAAACTTAGCAAATATAAAAACTTGACAAAAAAAAAAAAGTCTGCTTGGCAGTTGTTGGGTTTAAGGAAGCCACAGCTGAAATGTGTTCAAAATTAGTAGTTTACCTCCCAATGACTCTCTTTGCTGTATAAAAGTGATTTTTTTTCCTTTAGGGAAGACTCTTAACAGTCATTAAACTCTTATTCATGATTTTTGAAATTAAGACAATACGCCTCTCTGAGGGTCCAGACTAGGGGGCACGTCTAGAAAGGCTTTCTGGGCGACCTTTCAAGTCACTGGGTCCTGCCAGTTGCTAATTCTTGACATTCTGTATGTTGAGTTAACATTATAGTGTTGTGGGCAAGCCAAAGGATTATTTGTGGGTAAACAAAAGAGGGATTGAAAACATTGGGGGCTCAATGCCGTCTATTGTTCCGGACCTAAGTAAACAGATGACCTCCTCGGAGAGTCCTGTGGTCATTGTTTGTGCGTGTACAGTGTGGTTAGTCACTGCTGTGCACTTCCTTTTCTTTGTTTCATCCTCTCCATAAAGTTGTGGTAAGGCGCAGCTGTTTGTCTGTCTTCCTGCCCTCTCCAGAGTCACTGGTTAAATATGGAAAAGGCTCTTTGTTACAACAGTGATAGGCTGTTGAACTTCCAGGAGTGCCCCTCATTATTAATTGATAGCAATTTATCAGTGTTTTCTTTCCTGCAGTTCACTTTAGATGGTTCTAAGATACATGTCTGAGAAGAAATTTTTTGTAGTTTTTTTTTTCATTCTGTAATGTTGGATTTTAACAGCATCCTAAGATGCTGGAAGCTGGGGTGCTCTGCAGGGCTGTGGGTTCCACTGACTTTCAGTGTTAGGAACAGAGGAGTCCTTTTTGGAAGTTAAAGTATCAGAGCTGTGTCGTTCTAAAGCCAGGTATAACAAAACAGGGGAACTTTCTAATCTAGATTTTGGTTGTCATAAGCCTGCCCCGGGGTCCCTGATGTCCTCTAGTGTATCCTGGCTCCCGAGTGTCTACTTTGTATTGTGAGTGAGAAGCGGAGTCCTCTCGTTATGAGAAATAGCATAGAAGTGTCTGAAAGTTCTTCCGTTCCAACTGGCCACCCACTTAAACAAAGCCTGCTTGCCTCATTTGCCTCGCCTCGTATATATATATACGTGGGCAATTGGTGTTTTTCAAAGCAGTCGTACACAGTGAACAGAGCGGCTGTTGGAAGAAATTCCAGTGTGGGGAAGGAACACAATAAGCAAGTCCACATTTGCATTACAACAGACACTATTGGAGAATTTGTAAGAGCAACGCCACCTAGTGGGGTTAACATTTGATAGACCTGTGTGGGGCGTTCAGGGTGCTGGTGAGAGAGACACCTGGGTGAGCTGAGCCAAGAGCAAGTGTTCATGTCTTTACTTCACCTCTGACTGACCCTCTGTGTACCTCCTGAGAGAGCTGTCTCTCCTGTGGGCTCTACTTACCTTTCTGTAATATGGCATACTATAACACACAAGTCTTGAGTTAAAGGCCACCTAATACAATAAATATCAGATATTATATTATCTTTAAGTTAGAACAATTATCAGGAAGCTAGTAAACATTGATTAGAGAGATCATGGTGATTATAAATATGTAGGTTTTATGTAGTATGGAGAATAAGACTTTATGCATTGGATAAATGAACAGTGCGTGGAGCCAGCCAGCTCTTTAAATAACTTAAAGCTTAGTGTCAGAAATCTGAAGTACACACTATTCTAATTTCCTAAAGTCTAATTTTACAATAATGCAATATGTGTTCGGAGCAGAATCCTTCAGTGTGCTTGAAACTTATTTTAAGAGCTTGCTACCTCTAGCTCTTCAGAACAGGCGTGCTGGTAATGTCTCTCAAATTCTGAGTTTGAGAAAATAACTTCTCAAGAGTGTGGCTGTCTCCTCAGTGGCAGCCACACTGAGTTGCTCATCTTCCCCTGTTGTGTGGGAACTGTTAGTGTCCACTGCCCCTGGTGGTACTTGTGCCCCTGCTTCTGAAATGAGAGTGTGAGGAGAGGTCCTAATGGCTTCCACTAGTAGATTCTGGAAACTTCTAAGCATCTCAAAACAGGGGGAAAGTGACAGATGGATGGACTTGGGCAGACCTTGGACTTGGGGCAATTTGAATTTCTAGACAGGTCTAATTCGTCAAAGATAACTGGCTCCTTTCAGGCCTAATATCCCTCATCTGTGGGTCATATTTTTTAACTGTCAGGGAAATTAATTGTTACAGTGATTTCCATTGTACGTTTCTCTTTTACTTGTTTTAATGAGAGTATCCGGATGTACCTCCACGTGATGGGCTCCAAGGCTGGAGAACAATGAGTCCCCAGCGTCGTTGAGGCAGTTGCAGGTGTCTGAGAGGGATGGGGGCTCTGAGGAAGGCTTTCCCACAGTTCCCTCCCTGCAATCTTGCTGAGCCGAGCCCGGCTAGGCATGGTCTTCTCTTGCTCTTCTTCCCTCCACTAAATGTTCCATTGAAAGTCTACGTCCAAGGCAGCAGGTACCATGTGGGTGTGGAAACAGGTCTTCCTCCGCTGCTTCGTGATGCAGAAAAGATACCCAGATGCTCATATTTCAGACACCTAGTGAGTCTGCTTGAGCTTTCTTTGATTCTCTACCTGTACCTGCTCTCACTGCACCCCACCTGCTGCTCACCCCTTGGTGAAAAAGCAATAAAGAGCTCATCTGTCTCCTGTGTCTTAGTTGCCTCTGATGTTCGCCTGGAATTCAAGTTTAGAAAGCAGGGAAGCAGACAGATCTATCTGTTTGTACTGGGTATCAGCTCACCTCTATTTTGTGCTTGAATGGAGGTCGTTCCGGTCATAGCGTCTCAGTGACCCTTCCGTGCCAATTTAAATGTAATTAAAGATGTGTTTACACCTTACCTGAAATTCAACAGCACTCTCATTATGGGGGAGTACCATTCTGCTCCTCCTCATTTGAAGACCCTGGGTGGCTATTTGGAGTCATCTAGTTAGAAGAGCATAGTAGACACACTCCAGGTAACATTAATGCCTTATTGGGACCACGTTCTTTTCTTCTCCAGCAATTCTGTAAAAGCCTATAGGTTTCACTGGGACCAGAAGAATCATAAACGAACTTTTGCTATGAATGGCCACCTACTTTTTTTAGGCAGATACGAAGCACATATGAGTGGTATTTCTTATACATGGGAGCAGTTCCCTTTCTGCTGGGATTGGAGACAGATGTGATTCTATAGCTTCCTGATCCACAGTGTGTGATGCTGATGTATCCTTGAAAAAAATTAGCTTCTTCTCTAAGAACCATTCATCTTAGTGATAAAAAATGTTCTTGATGTCAAAATAAAAAGTTTGTAGCCGGGCCTGGTAGCACATGCCTTTAATGCCAGTACTCAAGGTGGAGACAGGTGGATCTCTGAGTTTGAGGTCAGGCTACTCTGTAGAGCAAGTTTTGGGATAGCAGGGGCTACACAGAGAAACCATGTCTTGGAAAATCAATCAATCAATCCAATCATCAATCAATTTGCATACTAGATCCTGGTTTTGCATAGGTAAGGACCTAGCACATTATCATCTTGGTAATTCTGTGAATGATAAAGTAATTCTCTGTGTTACCTTGGTTCTCAGGTTTTATTTCTTCTTCGCTTGCATCTTCTTACCAAGCCGTGTTGATCTCTGTGAATGTATGTAGAGTCTAGGGTCTGCTTTCTTCACATCTGGATTGCCAAAATGTCTGCTATCCTCAGAGTTCAGGGCCCTATCCTGTCCAGCCTGCTTCTCAGCCCTCTTCCCGAAGTCCCTATCACACCTCCCTTCTTCTACTCTCAGATAGCTTAAGAGTGAATATGCCTTCTTTAGTGTGGTTTCTGTCTTCTAGTGTTATCTCTTGCCTGCCAAGACTCTGTTCCATCGCCTTTCTCTCCTCCTTTCCCATCATGCTTTAGGATATCTAATGCACATGCATCCTGTCTTCCTGTAATTACTTCTCCTCCCTCTTTCCCCTCTCCTCCCCTCCTCCTCCCCTCTCCTCTCCTCCCTCCTCCTCCTCTCCTCTCCTCTCCTCCCTCCTCCTCCTCCCCTCTCCTTTCATCCCTCCTCCTCCTCCCCTCTGCTCTCCTCCCTCCTCCTCTTCCCCTCTCCTCTCCTCCCTCCTCCTCCTCTTCCTCCTCCTCCTCCTTCTCTTTCTCTCTTTCTGATACAGGGTCTCTTTCTTCATAACCTAGGCTGTTCTGAAACTCACTATGTGAACCAGGTTGTCTTGGCCTCTGTCTCCTGAGTGACAGGATCAAAGGTATGCAAAATCATTCTTGGTCCACCTTTATTTTATCCAAATACTTCCTGCTTATTATAGACAAAGGTAATTCTCATGCTTTCTTAGAGGTTTTTATAATTACTGCATTCCGTCCTAATGTTTGCAGTGTCTCATTGTTTTATTTGCATACATAATCCTATATCATATTTAAATTATTATATGTTTAAATTATTACATTACTTAACTATTTCATTTATGAGTAGCTTATGCTAAAACTGTAGACTTATTGAGGGTTAAAAACTTTAGAACCAGGTTTGTGTTCAGTGATGTGGAATATTTCCTCACCCAGGGTGTGGAATCTTAGCATTTGCATCTGCAAAGCATAGATGAACACTTGCAGTGGGGGATGGCCAATCTCTTGGCACAGTTGTTAGCACATGGGACCTTCCCTGTTAACTTTAGTTCTCTTCCATATTATCACAAAGTCTTGTAGAGTGCAATTTTAAGTCAATAAGGGTGTCTTCCATGTCCAGGCGATAGACTCATGGCATGCATAGATGAGTTTGAGAGATTTAGTGACGCTGTGCGGGAAGCATGAGAAAAGCTAAGGTGATTGTGCAGGAACCAGAAACAACAAGGGGCAACTCAGTTTCCTGAACCAAAGGGAACAGCGGGTAACAGAACCCAGAGGTCAAAAAGACAGAGTCAACCATGTGATGACTCAGATGCTCCGGTCTTACTCCCCCTGTTCCTTTGCAGTGGACCCTGAGAATAAAGCATGGTCAGAAACTAGCAAGCAGAGGGACTCGGGCCCAGCGCTGTGGGGAAGGAACGAGCCCAGGAGAACTCTGCTGATTCTTCTGCCAGATGGCCCTCCAGCAGGTCTCCAACATTGACCTCTTCCGTTTGGCTGCTCACAGAGGTCTTTTTGCAGAATGACTGCCCAACACTTAAGTCCTTTTTATTGAGAGCTGATGAAGAAAAGGACTGAGATCATCTCTTATGTTCTTCCTCCCATCCATTGTGCTGGGCATTGTCCCTAAATTAGGGCCATGTGACGCACCGACCCATGAGCGGGCTGTCGTCCCTCCCTAGGTGAGCCAGTGCGCATCTTTTCATCCAGATGAGAGCCCTGTGACCACCAGCCCATCTTCACATTTGTGTGCTAGCCGCTCAGAACTGACTGCATGTGTAGCAAACAGAACTTTATTCTGCTGCTCTTGCTTCTTTGAAGCGTCATGTGGTTTTATTTATTCTACCTTTTAAAAATCGAAAAGAAAACCTCAGAGTAGAGAGGTCCTAAAACTGTGATGGTGTTGCACTCAAAACAATGAAATTACTTACAAGAATGGGAGAAGACTAAAGGAGATAATAGACAAACTGGTCAATAAACTATAAAAATTGAGAATCACATGAACTTAGAAGGATCGATATGCATGAAGCAACCAATCATTTTATTGCTGGCACTAGAATCTAACAAAAGCAAATAGGCTGTTTGGATTTACTAGAAACATATTTCAAGTAAATTATGAAATGCAATAGGAATTACTACCATATCTCAGAATTACATATTTTTTGCATAGACCGTTAGCAGGGAGATTGGCAGATAGCACGAGGTACAAACTCTAGAGAGCAGGACTGTTATTAAAACCATGTTTTTGACATGACATGCGTTTGGTGACATGGGGAAAACTGACAGCGCATCAAGGGTTTAAGAGAGCCGATTATCAGCCATGTGAGCCACGTAAGCTTCTTTCAAATGTGTACCACCCACACATGCGAACACATACATGTTTATGAGGCAGGGGTAAGTATATGTATGTGTATATGCTCACTCGAGTGTGCATGCATGTGGGTGAGTGTGGATGGCTGCGCCTGCCTACTGGGACAGGAGACGAGCCTGTGTGCTTTGGAGTGTTTAAAGTCATCTCACTTCTACCACTTGCTAAGGGTGTGATCACAGCAGCACACTTATTTGCAGAGTTCTTAAAGATGGATCACAATCAGCTATTGGCAGACTGAAAACCACGTGTCTGTCATAACTAACCTTTAACATGTATTTTGTTTTCCTTCACCGTGGTCATCCAAATAAGAAGAAAATGCATTAACAGATGAACTCTCTCATGTCTGGGTGGTGTGAGAAAACTATATTTGTCTTCATTCCCTTTATAGTAAACATATGATGCATTTCATTATGATCAATATAAAAGACTATTTTTATTTCTTCATTGTTTAAGAGAAACTTTGGTCGTCCCCATTGCTGTCACTGAGTTTCCTGTTGCCTGTGCTCTGGACGTGGTGCACAGGGATCTGGGTGCTGTCAAGGAGGGATGTTGAGATGCTCTGTTACTGGGGGCTTAGGATCCCTGTCACCCTCAAGCCACACAGTTCTGTGTCTCTGAAGTACTGTGTCTTGCCTCCTTCCTTCCAGTGATGTGGGATATGTTTCCTTAATGGACACATAGGGGAAGGATGTGTAAACTCTCTGTATTGTTTCTTGAGTTCCCAGATAACCTCGGCGACAGTAATGAGAGAGCGCAGACCACTGAGTCACCCACTCGGGGGCATGCTTATTGCAGTGGGGGTGGCTAGAGGCAGCCTAGCTCATTACCCCAGTGTGCAGGTGCACTTGTACATTTTCTACAGTCGTTGCCATGTGCTCTATGGTGTGCATCAGAAAACCACCTCAGGGCGCAGGGCGACAATTGCCTTGTTCCTGGATGTGTGCTTCAAATGCCAGAGATAACAAATGCTCCCAATTTTGAATGGACCCCCTTCTCATGGATACTCCTCACCAGCTCACCTATTTTAGTTCTTATATTTATTATTTTACATGGGTTGTGACTGTGTCTGCTTTTCCTTCAGGCAGCGAGGAACAGCCCCTGTCCTTTGCCTTCCATTCCAGAGATGTTTACAACAAAACGCCAGTAGTGATGATGATGATGATGATAGTTCTGTTGAGCAGGTCTTTTTCAGAGACCCGTGTTCTGTCTTCCGTATATACTTTGTGTTTTTCCTGTAGATTCTAGCAGAGCAAAGAGAATGTAATGAAGAACTGACATAGGAGAAACTTACAGAGGTTTCCAACCAGCATGACTTCCGGCCCATGGCAGTCATGACTCTAAGATAGTCGAATCTCTCTGTCACATAGTGGAAGCCAGATAAGTATCAAGTAGGCCAAAAGAGCACTGTAGGCAGGATGCATACACAGTGTGTGCAAGGCATGGCTGGTAGGTAGACACACCCCTTACAGGGGGCTTCAGACAGTGTGTTGAGGAAGCAAAGAACCAAGTTCCGGTAACAGTGTCACAAAGAGGGATTAGACTTGAAATTAGGAGGCCGTTGCAGGATTTTGAGTAGAGCACAGAGATAGATATCTTAGCAGCTATAAGCTGTTCATGGAAAATGCTTGCAAGAGTCCAGTACTAGAAACAGGGTCAACAGCGGTCAGATTGGAAGTGCAGAGGTGAGCAGAACTGCCGAACTGAGGTGCTAGCAGAGGAAATACAAAAGAAAAAAAAAAGACAATTTGGGGTGATGTCAACAGGATGCAGTGACCTGTCACTGGGCAGGAAAGAATGAATGGGTGACTCTCAGGCTTTAGGGGTTTGTGAGCAGAGACAAATAAAAACAAGAAGTAGAAGCGACTTGGATGTTGAGAAGATGCATGGCACCTGTGGGAGCCACGTGGTGGCAGCATGCAGGGACCGGTTGCCTTTGTCATTGTGGTCTTCTTGAGAGAGAGGTCTAGAGGAGGATCTGATGTCATCAGCCCTAATAAATAACTGACTTGGACCACGAGTTAGGAGGGAATACAGATTCTCCCAGATTAGCAGATTTACATTAGAGTGGTTTTGAGAATTTTACCACGATGACTATCTTAGCGCTTATTTTGCAGGAAGGGTTAAAATTCACGTGCACGGGAGTAGCTTAATGCCTTTAGTGGCACTCCTTGAAACTAATGTATCCGGTTTTGAAGGTGTGTATCTCTCTTTTTCTCTTTCTTTCTTTTTGAAAATTGTTCCCAACTTGGACAACTTGCCTACGAGTCTCATTCCAATACAGTTTTGAAAAGCAGAATGAAGTATCTTGGATGAGCGTGAGGCTGTAATGGAAAAAGCAATTTGTCCTTAAATGAAGATGATGAGGCTGGTGCCATATTGCTTGAAACAGTGCGGGAATTTAAAACCTAAGCGAGATTACATCAAATTCTGCTGAAACTTTTGTTCCATTTGAATGGAATGTCTGTAATTGAAGATAAAGGGTTCAACTTAGAAAGGCATGTGATGAAAGGGGCCATTTTTTATCAGTTTTCTGACACTCTTTCCAATTTCATTCTGCACCTGTGAATGTGTACACAAAGCCATTAAGTCATATTGATAATAAAAATACTAAGCTTTTTTTTTTCTTGAGACGCTAATGCATGAGAATACTGGCTTGATTTTGTTAGCAGTCCTTCCTGCATGCATTTCCTTGTCCAGAGCATGCAAATCCTTAGGGAAGCTGTGGGCACTCACATGTAGATTCGGTCACAAGTTCAGAATGATTGTTGGAAGCACTAGGAGACTTTGAAAAACTTGATGCTCCAGGTGGAGAGTTGGCTCAGTGTTCAAGAGAACTTATTCTTCTTGAACAGAACCCCAGCTTGGTTCCCAGCACCAACACTGGGTGGCTTACAACCATCTGTAACTTCAGCTCCAGGAGATCTGGCGCCCTCTTCTGATCATCACAAGCACTTGCATTCATGTGCACAAACCCACACACCAGACTCACAGAAACACATAATTACAAATAAAATATTTTTAAAAAGAAATAGGCCTTGATCTATTTCATTTGGTGATTTTTATCATATATTTTTAATGATGAGAATAATTTATGCTATCATATGACATATTCTCCCAGTTTAAGATTACTGTGAACATAAATCGAAGAGTACTGTTGATGACAGTATTTATCAGTAGTACTATTGATACTATATACCAGTAGTACTATTGATACTATATACCAATAGTATGATTGATTACAGTATTTGCAAGTTTTTTGTTTCTCTGTTTGAGACAGTATTTGCAGTTTTCCATTAAAGCTTTTTTCCTTATATTAGTGTTGAAACTCACTGATTCATTTCCCATTATGTATAGTAACCGAACTATGAAGCATTGATGTAAGAGGAGTCAAATTTGATGGCATGCAGTAATCCTATTTCCTCTAATAGAGCTCTGGATCCATTCCCTTCATGTGGCCTTGTGGTCAGCAAAGGTCCCTTTTCCTGGCTTGACTCTCAGCTCAGCTCTGTTACTTCCAGTCATCTGTGTGTCACATGCCTGTCTGTGCAGCTTCACAGGGTTGTCTCCAGGGACCTCTCCTGAGGGGAACATGGCCAGAGCATCCGCTGCCCATTAATAGTCTGGCTTCAAAACCAGCAGACTCACGTTCTCCTTGCGGACCTGAAGACCTACGTGCTGACTTTCACCATCTGGTACTAGGTGTATGACAACAGGAGAGACTCATACAAGGACAGGCTTCTGTGTGGCTGAGCGCAGTGGCTGCAGGGTCTACCAAGCTTGTTGACCCGCCATGTGTTGGCTCTCTTCCCTTAGGCACGGTGCTCTTTTAAAGCTTTGCTTTTGTTATCAGAAAGATATGATTCTTAACTCAGGGCAGTGTTGTAGACAGAAACATAATGTGTGCATGTAAATTACCGTGGCCGATGTCAAGGAGACGGGGAGGACGCACTGTGTTCTTGCATGGTGGTTGTGGCTACTATTGTGCGTGTGGGCTTCCGTGTCTGCTTCCAGAAGGTTCTGCCACATGTGACTCTGGAGCACTGCTTTCATTTGTTCGAGGTTCTGTTTTCTCTGCTGTTTTTAAACAGTGACATTTACTTGGCATGATTCCTATGAGGACTTAAAGCAGGCAACTTTCCCTGCTAGTCCTTGGGCCTGCTGGAGCAGAAGGATGGCTGAGGGCCTTTAGCGGTGCAGTCATCTCTCACAGGAGGCTGAGGAGTCCAGGATCACAGTGCCTGCAGATTTTGTGTCTGGTGTCTCTTTCTAGCTATCTGGCTGAGTGCTTAGAAAAAACATACTGTGTCTTTCATTTTAGTAAAGACCCTGGTCTCATCCTGAACTCCTCACCCCATGATCTAACCCAACTTTAATTACTGTCAAAGACCCACCTGGAAATATCACATGGGGTTAAGGTTTTCGACATGTGAATGTCTGGGTTGAGGAGGGGAATGCATACATTAAGACCTCAGCACTAACCACGGTATTAGCACTGCAGGTTTGCCATGTTTACTGTCCACACATTCTCTCGTTCCATATGTAGTCTCATTTTTTTAAAGTCTTCTTTTTTTAGTTCCAAGGTTCTTGCTTGGAACCTTACTCCTCATCCTTTGGGCTTCTCAGTATCTAACAACCCTGTTTTTCTTAAAAGTAAATAAGAAAGCCCGAGGAACACAGGAAGGAAAGAATAGGCTGCGCTTGGAAGGGCCCTGCACTGAGAAGATTATTCAAATACCTAGCATGGTGCTATCTGGGCTTTTTAAAAGGTTAGTACTTTGGAATAAGGGAAGGCAGGAAGAGTGGGAATAAGGCGGGGGTGGGGAGTGAGGAGGGACTTGGCGTGGCTCATGGAGTCCATCAAAGCCTCATTTCAGGCTTGCAGGGTTCGTATTAGGATCCACTCAACTTCCCCACATGCCACAGGGCGACTTGGGTAGGGCTGAGGGGTGAGTCCCAAGGTACTCGGGTATACAGCATGCCTGCATTAACCTGCTGTATACTGTAGATGGCATTGAAACTGGTTTAATTTGAAATAGACTAAGATGAACAAGCTTACCTTTCTACCAGAAGACTGGCCCTCAGTACTCTTTCTTTAATGTTTTCCCATTTTTGTATGTGTTGCTGTTCCTTCCTTGTCTGTGGCTTGTGTGTGTGTGTGTTTGTGTGTGCGCGTGTGTGTGTGTCCATTTCCTGGCCATAGCAGCTGCGCCTGCGCTTTGTGCCGCCACTCTGGACTGTTTTATTGAGAACCGTGTCCTCGGCACACTTGCTTTGCGATGACTTTGGTGCGCACCTGTGTGACCGGAGTCTGAGCTCCTGGATATCAACTCCACTCCGCCACTTTCTCTAGTAACTAATTGGCTGATTTGGGTTGGAGGCGAGACGCGAGCCTATACATTTGGCCAATTTCACAGAGCTTACCTTGAAGCTATTGAAATGCAAATCCAGGCTATGCTTCGAGACTCTGAGAAGTCAGACGTTTGGTTCTTTGTTTTCTTCTGAAAAATAAGCATTCAAAATTCATGCACATTCTTTATTCGTGTGCTTTACAGTTAAGTTCTGCTTGTGTGTCTCGATGAATCCTGTTACTATTATTTAAAATTTCATGAATGAAGCTTTGCATCTGTCACACTACACTAGCCAAGGCCAGCTTAACCAGTCAGAATGCCTGGGAATCTAGGGTTTAACTGCGCTCTTATGTGTGTCTGCGTGTGTGCATTTATATACCAACCCAGGTCTGTGTGTAAGCAGTGCTATTGTTAAACCCCCTCCCTGTGAAATGGGTAGGGAATCAAAGCAACTTTGTGCCGTTTTGCCTTCTTAAAAGGCTTTTGTGAGATGGAGCCTTGATGTCAAAGCTTCTTTTCCGTGGATGAGAGTTGTTACATTAGTGGTCCTGAAAGGGAGTATTCTTTCCTGCACTGTCTGCTCACCTGTGTTGTCGAGCCTATGACTTCATTTGTCAAGTTCTTTGGGGAGAATATTGTATGTCAGTAACATAACTCCCCTGTCATTTGATCTGCTCTGCAATCACCCCCACCCCCAAACTGTCACTGTCTCCCCCTGCCCCAGCTAGTTTCCCTAGGCTGTGGCCACTTCATTCACTCACAAGAAGAGAGAGTGGTTTTCTTACCTGATCCGAGACTACCCAGCCCTGGTTTGGTAGAAGGAACACAGGCTTAAGTGGAATTCTTTGTTAAGTCTTGTCTCCCTGGGGAGGACTGTTTGTAGTCCTTTGAATTAAGCGTTCTGTCAGTCCGTGAGAGCCATGTCAAAAAGGACTTGATTAGCTCTTTTTGTACCCTGAAGGTTCTGTCATTTCTGGGAAGGGCTGATGGCTCAGAGAAAATAGCAAATGTTCGTGGGGATGTGGACCCAGATGTGCCAGTGCCCTGGT
Source organism: Neodon shergylaensis (assembly GCA_025134845.1). Classification (NCBI taxonomy): domain Eukaryota; kingdom Metazoa; phylum Chordata; class Mammalia; order Rodentia; family Cricetidae; genus Neodon; species Neodon shergylaensis. The sequence goes on along the minus strand of JABTXL010009415.1, from coordinate 6,019,720 downwards.
CTGGAACACCGGGGATTTTAGAAATTGCCAAAATTGGACTCTTACTGACTTTTACGTGTGACCTCCTTCGGTTTGTTGAAGTAGAAGCTGGGTGACCAGCAGCAGCCACACTGAGCGGAGGCCGTATAGCATCATTTCCTGCCTCCCCACTAGGAGGGCGTCCTTCTTTATGTTAGTCCTTCCTGCCATTGTTAGACACTTTCCTCAGGTTGTTCTGAACTGGGAGCTGGTGTGAAGTCTGGCATTCATCCCTAACAGCTGGTCTCAGCCAGTCCGGACTGCGTGTGTGAATGGAACCCTCATGTTCCGTGAGGGTCATGGATGGCTGGCTTCTGGAGTCTGCAGATCTCACATCCACACTGGGCTCCATCGCTCCCGGACTCTCATTATTGCTTATACTTTCAGACATAGACATATAGTCACTGAGTGTTATTTCCATCCGTATTAAAAATGACGTCCTTACTCTAGGAACACAGCATCATGTTGTGTTGTAATAGTTGCGGCGGGGCTGCGTCCCCAGCACCCCAGCCGCCTGCTAGCTTATGCCCCGAAATAATTACACAGACACTGTATTCTTTTAAACACTGCCTGGCCCATTATATCTAGCCTCTTCTTGGCTAACTCTCGCACCTGGACTAGCCCATTTCTAATAATCTCTGTAGCACCCCAAGGTGCGCTTACCGGGAATATTCTAGCCTACGTCCATCCTGGGTCGGAGCGTCATCGCACGTCTGGCTCTGAGAGGAGCTATCGAGTCTGTCTGAGGCATCTTACCTCACTTCCTCTTCCTTTCTGCATTCTGTTCTGTTTATTCCTCCCACCTATGTCTTAACCTATGAGGCCAAGCAGTTTCTTTATTATAATTAACCAATGACCTTCCTCCATCAATGTTGATTTGATTTGAGGAAGCATTTTTTTTATTTTTATAGCCCTGCCAAAACCAAATAAACAAGCAAAATGGGTCAGTTACATTCTTCCTGGAATTAACCTGCGGTCTGTGGGGAGTGCTTTAGTGGTCTGGCAACATTACCAGGCCAGTCTTAACAGGAACGTTCAGCCACTCACCCAACAGGTGTTTGCTGTGCAGTTTTGGGCTTTCCTAAGCTTGGAGATATGATGTTCATGCGAGGCTGGATTCCTGTTGCCTACTGGGAGCTTATGGTCAGAAATGGAACACACAGTGGTCGCTAGGACGGCTTGTCAGCCACACAGTCACTTAGTGACTGGGTGGATGTGTTGAGATGCCGTGTGAGCGCAAAAGAGGACACTTGTCCAATGACAGTGGGTTTACGAGAAGCATGAGCACAGAGGTGGGTGGAGACCGGCAACTGATTTCCACCTGCTGTTGTTCAACTTGGGGTCTCAGTGGAAAATTTGAGTGGAGATGTGCAGCAGGCGAGAAGGATCTCATCTGGAGAGATGAGTCCAAAGCCAGCCTGGAGGCCGAGATACAGGTGGTATTATCACAGAGGTACTAATTAAAGCCATGGGAGCCGCATCAGAAGTGACCTTATCAGCTCTCATTACACTCTGGGAAATTCTGTTATTTCCAGGAAGGGCTGCTTGCTTGGGAAAAAAACACGCAAGCCCTAAAACAGGTATTCATTGGAATTTTGATATGTAGACCAGGGTATGTCAGTGCCCGTGTTTAGACAGCAGAACGCGTTTAAGTTCTTGTGGTTGGACTTACTTGCTAATGTCAACAGAGTGGATGAAGTCCTCCAGTCACATGGCAGGAGAAGTGAGGGGGGACCTCCCTACATCTGTGGCCTCTGATCTCCACTATGTACTAGATGGAGACTGTGAGGACAAAGACGACTGAAGAAGGCATTGCTTTCAGCCTGTGGCCACAAGCCAAGAAGAAGGACCAGTATTAAATGATAAACAGTAGGTCCACCGTCCAGTGACATTTCATGAAGGGATAGATAAACTGGTTAACAGACAGTCATGCATTGGACGGTGTATAACTGGTCTTCCTATTCTGCGGGACCTCAGAGATGCTCCCGAAAATGAGCATCCTGTGTAATCATCTTAAATGTTACATTTATTGTGCGACTAAGTGCATGGCAACATCCTCACTGTTTTCACGTGCATCGTCCGTTTCATTTTCACAGCAGCCCCTGGGGGCAGTGCTTTCCTGTATCTTGAGAGGAGGAGGCGGTGGAGTTGCCTAGCATCTCATTAATTCCTAGAATTAGTAAGTGACAGCAACTAGCTATGAACCAAGGTGTCTGGATTAAAATCACAGTGTGTTGGCCTCATTCTTGAGGACCTCATACTTCATGTTTCTCTGAAGTCAGTAGGCTAGCCTGCTGTGACATGCTCACTAGAAGTTGGATGCCGAGTACTGTGTGCTAGGATTTAAATGTGTCCGAGAGTCCGTGTGTCTAGGGCTTGGTCTCAGGTTTAGGTTTAAATCTTGCTAGGATTTAAATGTGTCCGAGAGTCCGCGTGTCTAGGGCCTGGTCTCAGGTTTAGAGATGTGGTGCCTGATGAGATCTTTCAGAGCTAGAGCCCCATGGAAAGTCCTCGGGATCACTAATGGATACCCACCCTGAATGGGATTAAGGCATTTCTATGGGATCCCAGTTAACTGTTTTGAGTTAGCTGAGTCTGGTCCCTCCTACTCTTCCTTGCCGTTTCCCACCTTGCCCAAAGCTCCTCATGGTTGCAAATGGGCTCTTCTCAGAGGCCACCTGATGCTAGCACCTGGCCTTAAATCTCTGGAACCATGAGCTAAAATAAACTTTTTTTTTTTTTGCCATAAGTAGCCATCCTCAAGTGTTCCATTAGAGAGACGAAACACGGAAAGCCAGAGAGAAATGTGGCTCAGTGTCTGTGTGTGGCCGTACGGTGAAACGGTCCTGAGCTCACTCATCTTGACTCTTCCAATGGCCTTGAAATATCTGAGTAATTTTAGAATTTCCCAGTGTAGGCTTACGGGGAGAATGTGGACTGTGGAGATTGATTCACGAGGGGGATGAAGTGGGCATCAGTCGGAACTGTGGTCTGTGGGAGTGAAGTTAATTTTGTTTTTTTGTTGTTGTTTGTATGTTTTGTTATCCTTTTTCTAGGCTGAGTAAAAAGCCTGGAAAATATAGGCCTAATTCACAATTTAAAAATTATGTAATTCTAACAGAAGAAGGTATATTGTGCTGTAAAATTCCTAGAACATTTTCTTGGAGTCTGGAATGCTCTCAGGAACAGTTGGTTGATGGAGAGCCATTCCAGTACACAGAAGTGACTAAGGCAGAAAAGACTTAAAGTCATCGTTGCTGTTTGAACTCACTTTAGCCCTTGTAGGAAATCATCTGAGGGGCTCATGTAGGAAAGTTCATTCGTTTCATTATGGAAAATGGTTTTGAATTAGAGTTATGCCTCTGCATGGCTGTACCTACCACATCAAGAGCATGCATTTACAGATGTGTTCCCCTGGTACTGAAGACCTCATGGGTCCCCATTCTCCTAGGCACCTCCTTAGACCCTGGCTGCTCTCTGAGAAAGATATGTTTTCTTGGTGGATTATAACAGGGAAATCCAGAGCCGTGCAGTAGCACAGAGCAGCTCATAGGAAGAAAGCTTGCCCTAGGAAGTTTACAGATGCAAAGAACCATCAGGAGAGGAAAAGAAACAGGGCCTCAGAGTCAGCCTAAGGCTGCCATGTCACACTGTCCTGACATACACACACTCAGTGGGCTCTGTAGTGACACCAGAGGGTCAGTCTTTTACAGTCTTGAAAAGCAAATCCATTATCATCCTCTTCATCAAGGCCACTCAAGACTTTTCGTCACTTGAATAAAATGCACTCTCAGAGTTTGCTGTTTTAATTTCCTTAAGATAGAAGTTTTCTTCTTTCAGTATTTAGTACTTATTTATTGTTATATATTTAATGTGGCCAGTGTGGGCACCTAAAAATAAAATGTCTTGCCTTTTTCTTGGTTAACCTGTCTACATATTTACAATGTAAATATGTCTTTCCACAAGGTCCTTGGTTCCTGAATGGATTAGCAAAGATCAAAAAGGACATGCTATAAAAGGCGAATCTATTATTGTCAATTCCATTTGTCTCAAGACTGTTTCCCTTGAAGAACTGGTGTCTTATGTTCCTAACTCTGCTGGCCTTTTAGATGCCAGCAGGTTTCCACTTGCCTGGCAAGTAACGGTTTACCAGGCATACCTTCCTCGATGCTTAGCCAGCCCAAGTTACTATAATGTTAACTTAAACCATGTGTCAGTGATAAATAGCAGAAGCCACGAGGCAGCCTGCAGCATTATTTCTTTATAGCCGCTTAACTATGACTACTCTCCAGGATCACGTTCATCCGCCAGCTCTCAGATACTTCTCCAAGACGGGTGGAAGTAGCAGCCAAGGAAATCCTGCCTGGATGGCTTGTTGGTTTTTGTTTTTGCTGTTTTTGTTCTTCTTTTCTTTTCCCTTTTCTCCCCCTGCCCAGCACATTTACTTCACAAGCTGTTCTCAGAATTATGGTCGGCCGCTCACTTCCCATAGCCATAGCGTGCTTGAGGCTGGGCATTCACACGTGGCCACTGTGCCTCTGTGAGTATTATATGCACGGGACTTGCTTTGCATGCGGCATACCCAGCAGTGTGCGCTTCTCATGTCCTCATGGATGAGATGGAATTTAACATTAAGGAACCTTGCTGGGTTCAGTGAGAAATAATTACATGCATAATCCCAATGCTGGTTAATTGAGGGTGCCCTTGTTAAAGGCTTCCTCGGTTCTTTGGGGGCATCTTTGATTTATGATGAGGGCTTCACCAGCTGAACAGGCTCAGTGACCTAGAGGTTGAATCTGAAATGTGTTTTACAGAGTTGGTGGAGATTGGAGACTTCTGCCTATTTCCCCCAGTTTTTTTTTATTTTGTCTCCTGTCCTCGCAGGAGGGAAAGGAACTGGAGACCACCTAAATCCATCAAGACTGTACGTGCCCAGAAGGCATCTCTGCTCTCCTCCTGGGACAGCCTCCTCCCTCCTCCAGCATCCTCTCTCCCTTTTCTCTCCTCTCTCCTCTCCCTTTCTCTTCCCTCTTTCCTGCCCACATCTTCCCTGTGCTCTGATCTTTCTCTCTTGTGTTAACCCCTCCCTGATGCCTCATCTCGTCTCCCTTTTCTAGACCTCAGTTTTATACCTTTCTCTCCCCACCTGATGGCCCCAGCCCTTTGCCCTGTTCTCATCAGACTCCACTGTGACTTCTCAGCCTCCTTTTCTTCCTTCTGCCCATCTGCTTCTTGAGATGAAGAAAACTGGTCTTTCCCCTGTCGTGTCCACCGTGTGGCCAGGTGTGTGATAAGTGAGCAGATAATGTTTGTTACTTTCAAGGGCTTAGATGTGAGGTGATTAGTATTCTCTTTGTGCTGTTGGGCCATTCTTTTGTGATACTACATCATCGACTATTTTATAGCCAGTGCAGGAAGTTTAAAAAGAATTTTAATTCGATAAAAGGTATGTTTGAAACAGGAGAGCCTCCAGGACTGCTCACAGAGCAGTGGGGTCCTTGGCGAAGCATATTACCTCACAGGCGTGAGGCAATTGTTTGTGCTGGTTACATCAGCCAGAAGAAAGATGATAAATTCTGGATTCTTGTCTCAGCACATCCTGGCTCCCTAAAGAATTCCTGCTGAAGAATTTGCTGCGTCTATCTTTCATTGCTTCTGTTACCCTTCCAGGGTGCAGTTTAAGATCTTTACTGTACGAAACAACAAAAATCCAAATATAGAAAAAAAAAGTATTTTCCTCACCAGGTACAGTCTGGAGTGCTTCAGAATTAGAGAATAATAAGGTTTTGAGGCTCAGAGGAAATTTCAGTCTTGCTGAATTACTTCATCTTTTGGCTAAGAATACTGCATTGTAGACAAGTGATGTGAGGGAGCCCTGGGTGTGGAGATAGTGAAGGTCGGGAATGATGTGTGGTCATTCAGGCTCCTTGAGTCTTCTTGTAGGTGGCCACGTGGGCTTCCTGCACATGGCTGGTCCTTGTCCTTCTGCATGGTCACACTAAACAGTTATCTATTTAAACATTTATTTGTTTATTATGTATACAGTGTTCTGTCTGCACCTAAGTCTGCAGGCCAGAAAAGAGCGTCGTATCTTATTACAGATGGTTGTGAGCCAGCCACCATGTGGTCGCTGGGAATTGAATTCAGGACCTCTGGAAGAACAGCCAGTGCTCTTAACCACTGAGCCATCTCTCCAGCTTACTTTCTTATCTGACTTGATGTGGTTTGCTTTGTTTTGAGGCATGGCCTTGGTCTATAGTGTTGGTTGGTCTGGAATTCCCACTGTGTAGCCCAGGCTGGCCTTAGACATGTGCCAATGCTCCTACCTCAGCCTCCCCAGGGCCGTGTTTACAAGTATGAGCCACCTTGCCTGGCTGTCATAAGGTTTGAAATGAGCGACGAGTCCCTAACAGATATCCCATTTCAGAAAGCTCATTTATATCCTACCTAACCTGAGTCTTCATATTTAGCAAATTCTAAAAGCCGGTCACAAGTTATGGCTTCTATTTGTTGTCTAGAATTCGAATTAATCTGTATTTCTAAATTTTTCTGCTTTATATTTTGGAGAGTGACGGGAACCCAAGACTAGGCCTAAAATGGATGTATGTAAAACCAGTGGGGGAGGAGCAGAGGATGGCGTTTGGACAAACTGGAGAGCTTATCTTCTAATAAAGGCACCCAGATTCCATTTGTAGCTGACAAACTCAAGGCTCAAGAAAACATTGTGTTTGTGTGTGTGTGTGCGTGCACATGCACGTGTGTGCGTGCGTACATCCTTGTGTTTGCAATTCTTGTCAGCGATCTTGCGGGGGTGCTATGGTTTAGTTGAGGGCCTATACAAACTAAGCATTTATACCTTAGCTCTCTTAATTATTTTTAAACATTTAAACAAATTTAAGACTTTAAAATAGCAATTGTACGCGAGTGGGAGGGATCTTCTTTTGGAGCAGAGAGTGAGGATGGATGCCGATGCTCAGTGTTTATTATGCCGTATGATATATTATACTGGTGCAGGACCACTAGTGTTCTCCATAGATGGAAATCCCGGTCTTTATAAGGCGGCTTTACATCATCCTATGAGCAAATGGAATTTTAGCCCAATATCTCAACTTAGTACTGAGTTTTTGTGCGTATGAACTATTATCCAATCCTGTCTGTCTGCCTGTCTATGTATGTATATATGTATGAATATTTGTATGTATGTATCATCTATGTAATCATCTATCTAGCTGTATCTATCTACATACCTATCTGATATTTATGTTCTTCTCTGCAAAGACACAGCACAAAGCATGGGCCACTCCTTACGGAAGTTTAATAGGAAAGTGGGCAGGAACAGCCTTCTAATTGATGAGGCCGCCCGGCAATTTGAGTCAACCTGTTAGTTACCAATTTTTGTTACGGGAAATTTAACACCCATAGCAAGAGCCAGGAGGATGCTTTAAGTAGCCTCAGATGCATTCTTTGCACACTGGCCATTGCTCTTACAGGACAGTTTAATTTGTGTGAGCTACTGTTGCTGCTTATTGTCTTTTTCATTCCTTAGGAAATGACTCTTCAGAGTTACCATTTCCTTAATGTCTTAAAAACCTGTGCTACATATCTAAAACCCTTTTGGTTTTAATAGCAGTTACATATCACTGGGTTATTACAGTGTTTGCAGCTTCTCTGTTGAGTCTCCGTTTGTACCAGTGTTTCCTGGGTGCAGTTTTGCCTCTGAAGATGAGCGGGAGCGAATTGTGGAGAAATTCTTTTTGAGAACAGTTTCTATCTATGCCCTTCCTTGACTGTTCTCATACTTGCTAAGTGGTGCCTGCTTTTATTGTGTTTTTTTTTAGAGCCCAAAACTTCTAGAACTTTGTTCGGTTTGAATCTTCTCTTATAACCTAAGGAAGCTAATTCCCTGGTATTTTTAATGGATACTAATTTCCGTCAAGTTAAAGTATTGGGCAAAGGGTGATGAAGTATCTTGAAAATAGACAGCAGCTTTATGTATTGATGATCAGCTTTGAAGTCTCCTGGTCTTTGCTAGGAACCTTGTGCATTGGCCCTAACATTCAAAATGACCCTGGTCGGCACTCTTAATCCCATTTTCAAGAATGGGGAGCTGAGCATCAGAGACATCAAATTCCCTGGACATCATGGGTTGCATCTGTTTGAACAGACCTGCTAAACTGCTGTGGTCGGGCTCTCTGGTCTGGCCCTGGTGATTTTGAGAGAGAGGTTGATATGAAAGACATTTATTTCGCACAGCTGAGATTGATGTCGATTGTTTTGCACTATATCTGTCCTCCCTCCAAATTAGAAGGAAAAATAGGCCTTTTACATAGAAACTATGACTGCAGTACAGACTTAAAGCTCAATGTGTATATTGAGAAGAAAGTCTGCAGGGCTGCCGGTCATCTTGAAAGGGCAACCCAAGAAAGTGGAAACTCTTTCCTCCCTGAGGAGGATTCTCATTATCTGCATTTTTTCATGAGTGAAGACAGGGTACCCAGAAAATGTGAGATGAGTTGGAAGAATGTAATACTACTTAGTGAAAATGAAGATGGGGTGTTTTAAGAGCGACTGAGGTCCCTTGCTTTGGAACTTGAAGTGAGACCAAGAGGTTAAAAGTTCCGCAGTGTAGGCTTGATGCAAGGGTGTGCACACGTATTCCCAATTCTTACGAGGGGAGAGAAGAAGCATTCATGGCCAGCCTGGGAAATGTAGTCCAGCTTCACAAATAAGTCAACAAATAACAGGTGACGTGAATATCAATCTCGCGGCTTTTTATGATTCACCAGGCCACAGTTCTGCTGTCTATATTCCTTGATTTGCGGCTTTGTGTCGTGAGTGGGAGGGTGAAGGTGTGGCTTCTCATGAGCGTGTCCCTTTGATCAAGTCATGTTAGTTAAAGCCAATTTCCCAGGGGAAGGTTAAGAAAGAAATATTCCCAGAAAGCCTTCTTGCTGAGCTTGTAGCATATATATCACACATTTTCTATATCATAGGCCTTGGTTACACTTATCTGTTTTAGTCTTACCGACAAGCATGTGTGGAGTGTATGTATGTGGTTGCAGGGGAGTTAAATTCCTCACTCAAAATTGTTCCTTTTTACCTGTTTTGTTCATTTATTTTAAATGGGCACGGTTATTTTTTTTTTACTTCTTTGAGAATTTGGTACAGTGGATTTTCATCATATTCAGCTCCACCCCAAACTCTTCTCAGATTTACCCCCTTCCCTTCCTGCCCAACTTTTGTGTCTTTTTTTTCCTCCCCATCAAAATGGCCATGGTTCTCTACATTTTCCTATGTGGTGGCTGCTCACTGTGCAGTGGGCAAGCCTGGTGCTGTGGGCAAGCCTGGTGCAGTGGGCAAGCCTGGTGCTGTGGGCAAGCTTGGTGCTGTGCTTTAAAATTAACTGGTGTTTGAGTCTGGTTCATTTTGTTGTGGGATTTTTTTTCTTTTGGAATTTTTGTATACTAAATTTTTAAAAATAAAACAAAAGAGCAGGACCAAAAAGCATCTGTTGAGGAGTGAAAAGAGCTCTCCTGGCCACAGTGTGTCCTTTCTACTCTGTCCCCTGGGGACACCACAGAGGGCAGAAGTAATCTCATTCAGCTACATCTCTATGCTTATCCTAGACATTACTGAGTTTGGACAGAGGCCACCCAGTCCCCCAAGAAGGAAGAAAACGTAGACTTCCATGCGGATGATTTGGAAACTATTACAGAATGTTTGACTATGACGTCTTCCAGTTCCCTGCCTCGTGCATTCTCTGCCTGTGGGAATAGCTCACTGAATGAATAAAAGGAAAAGGCCTGATTCCTGTAGGACGTTTCTTGGAGAAGAAAATCAGAATTCTTTTCTAAATATATACTTGTGCCCTGAGCAGATGGAATAAACCTTAAAGTATCTTGCATTGAACATAAGGTGTGCATATCAGTAAGGTGTATTTTAATAGTCCTTTTCATGGTTACTTATAGGTTTAGTATTATTTAGGCAACTGTAATGTCATTACTTAAAGTGACTGTGAAGTTATGTAAATATGTATGCTGCTAAATTTACATTTTCCACAAAAATTAGAACACCTATCAAGCAGCTGAGGCAGGGTTTCACTATGTAGTTCTGGCTGTCCTGCAACTCACTCTGTAGACCAGGCTGGCCTCAAAGATCTACCTTCTTCTGCCTCCCAAGTGCTGGGATTGAAAGTGTATGCACCACTACGCCCAGTCTATTTTTTATTTTATGTGTATGAGCATGTATGTGGGCTTAAGTGTGTGTGTGTGTGTGCGTGCGCGCACCGTGTGTCTGGAGGTGCCTGCAGAGACCAGAAAATGGCATCGATGCTCTTGGAAAAGTTAGAAGCAGGTGTCAGCTGCTTGATAGGTGTGCTGGAAAAGGAACAGACCATCTGCAAGAGCAACAAGTGCTTTGAACCACTGACCCAGCTCTCCAGCCCATCTATGTTTTCTTTCTTTCTTTCTTTCTTTCTTTCTTTCTTTCTTTCTTTCTTTCTTTCTTTCTTTCTTTCTTTCTTTCTTTCTGTTACCATTTGTGTTTTGGATAAGAGCATGCTAGAACAAGACTAGACTTCTGATGTATTCCATATAGTCTCTATTCATATTGTTGATTGTTTTTGTGAGCTAAGTGATATAGCCCACAGTCTCTTATCTAGCTAACATTAGATACTGGCTGGGGATGCCATCATCCAAGCTTGGTGAAAGACCTGGCTCAAGCATCTTTGAGTGGTATTGCTGGACTAAAGACCTCAACTGCGGTCAAGGCGTTGACTTCTTGTTTAATTGATCTCTCCCAAAAGAGGCTCACTTATGACAGCTATGTGCAAGAGGGCATCAGTAGCACAAAAGTCCTAGGCTTTTCTATACTAATCCCACACAGGACACCTCATCAGTTTTGATTCTTATAAATTGTCTTAGTTAGGGTTTTTATTGCTGTGAAGAGACACCATGACCACGGCAACTCTTAGAAACAAAAGCATTTAGCTGGGGCACACAGGCAGACATGGTGCTGGAGAGGCAGCTGGGAGTTCTACATCTGGACAGCAGGCAGTGGGAAAAGAGTGAGCCACTGGGCCTGGCTTGAGCATCTGAGACCTCAGAGTCCACCTCTGTGAGACACTACCTCCATCAAGGCCACACCTCCAGTAATGCCACTCACTGTGAGTCTGTGGGTGCCATTTTTATTCAGACCACCACAGAAGCAAATCACTAAATCCCACATCCATGGAGAGGTGTTTATAATAGAGGTCGATGCCAGGTTTTTGAATGGCATCTACCACAGTTGGAGTGGAATCTAACCGCTCACAACCTGAGAGATCTCCACAGGCAGAAGCCATTGTCTCTCCCTCATGCATTGCTGTTTCAGCTGCATATGCTGGTATCAGCTGGCACAACAGAATGTGTGTGTGTGCGTGTGTGTGCATGCGTGTGTGTGCATGTGTGTGTTCATGTGTGCGTGTTTGTGCGTGTGTGTGCGTGTATGTGTGAGTGTGTATACATGCACTCGAGACTATGCATGTAAAGCTACACAGAGAAACCCTTTCTCGGAAAATCAAAAAAAAAAAAGGAAAGAGAGAGGAAAAAGAAAAGAAAGAAGATAACTTAGACTTAAACTAGGGAAATTAATTCTCCTCAATATAATTCTGAAAGCAGATCTGGGTGGAGTACTTGAGGGTCTGTTATGGGAGGGGTTCTCACATAGTAGGTTCAGAGAGAGAGGCACAAGAAAGAAGATGAAAAAGAGGCAGTGAACCATGAGGGATGCCTTTGCCTTAGGACCTCCTGAAACATTGAAGGAGTCTTTGCAGGTGATCCACCAAAAAACTTCTTAGAAAGCTGAAGCATTAATCCCACCTCTGCTCCTGCATCCCATTTGATGCCTGTCCCATAGGAATCCATGTGTTACTGTGGACCTGGCAGGCTCCCATGAGTTTGGAGAACATTCAGCCACTGCTGAGACTTACACATCTCAGGGAGGACAAAGGGAGACCTTGGGGATGACATGGAGGCCACTGTGTTGTCCCTTTCAGATGCAGAGAGGGACCAAAGGCTGAGTCTCGGGTGGGACCTTTATTGGTGATAGTCAGGACGGGAGGGGGAGGCACATAGAAGACCTACAATTTAAATAATAACTCCTTTACACTGGAGTTCCTGGAAGTTTTCTGGTGTTTTATTTTACTATTTGCACTTGACCAAGAAGAAAAGTGAGATATGGATCTCAGCGTGGAATTATTAATTGCCCTCACACATGCCGGTCAATGTCAGTGCTGTTGGAGGAAAAGATTAGAGAGCCTGTGTGTTGTCTCGATCAGGAAGAAACACACGGACGGGTGATGGCCTTCCTGATTTTGATTCTGATTTTGTTCTTATCTGATGGGAGTCAGATGCTGTGCATTTGCACAAAGACAGCTTTGGGGCTATTACTGTCGGATAATCTTTTGATCATGCTATTTATTAAATCGGAATGTCCTGTTTAAAGTCTCAACCTAGGTAAGAGTTTTAGCTGCCCAGTTACCTAACGAGTTAGTTATAAAGGTGGTCTCATAAAACAGTTTATGAAAAGTTCATAAAATTCTGGGAACTTGAGGATGTCTAACAATAACAACTACAGCTGATACCTAAACGTAAGGAATGTTTATGACTTGTCATTTTTCCTTGGATAGCATTGTAAATGAATACAATTAGATCCTGCAACAGAACAGAGATGAAAATGACTGAGAACCTGCCCCAGTCTGTTATTCTCTGCTCTTCAGGTGAGAACCAGCCACGGTTACATACATCATTTGGTGTGGGCGTATATATCTCGTCTGTATTCTTAGTCTTTCACAAATAGTTTGCAATTTGTTTTCTTGTCACTCAAAATTTGTTCATATATATGTAGATATATGTGTGTATATACATATCTACATATATGTATGTATATATATGTATGTATTCATATTCCTATAGACCTAGTGCATTCATTTTTAAGTACTGTTTTGTTTTTCTTCATATGACTATTTTTTCTTATTCTTTCTCATAATAAAAGCTATCAAGTGTTTCTTGGGCTCCTTGTTTGCTGTTTACCATGGCGAGGAGTCTTCAGAAGGTATTCATGTGGGGGCCTCTTGCTGTCCGTCAGTGTGCAGTTATCTTTCATGTCAGGGTGGCAGAATGCCTAACAGGGCCAGCCTCGACAAGGAAAGGTTTCTTTTGGCTCATAGCTTAGAAGGTAGATGCGTGGGGCATCTAGTTGTGGCCCATGTGGATGTCTATCAAGGTAGCCCAACATAAAACCTAAAACTTACCTAAAACCTTGTGAGATTTGGTTGTGATTTGGGGAAAGGGGGTGGATGGTGGTAGTAATTCAATTACATGATTTCACCCATGGGCTTTGTAGATGGCAGGGTAGTGTTGTGATATCAAAAGGTCAGGCATGGTTGGGAAACATGGAGACTTGAAGGAGTCAGTAACAACAGGAAGTAGAAAGTTGGAACCCAAAGTGGGCCAGGCTATGACTCCTAAAGCCTGTTCCCTACTAACCCATTTCCTGAAGCTGAGCCCCACCTACAAACTCCCCAAAACAGTGGCGCCAACTGGAACTTATGGGAGACAGGGCCAAACATAGGAAGACACAGGAGTATGACTAGGATATGGGCAGGAAGCAGGATTACTGCATTCTCTGGTATCTACATTTTGTTTGTTGTTGTTACTGTGTTTGGTTTTGAATAGGGTCTTGCTATGTAACTTTGGCCATGAAGAGACCAAGCTGGCCTTGAACTCAGAGATCCACCTACCTCTGCCTCCTACCTACTGGGATGAAAGGCCTTTACCACTGCACCTGATCCTGGCATTTACATCTTCAGTCCAATCAATATGGAAAGTAAACTTGGCAAAGCTCCCGAGCCAGTGTATTCTGCCAGCAGGTCACAGTTTTCTCTTATAGTCACCGGCCCATGGTATTTTGATTCTCCTAAATTTTTACTCTTGTGATGGGTATGAAATTATTTTGTTGTTTCCCCTTGGTTTATATACATTTTCTTTAATGTTGGAGATTCACCTTAGGACCTTGTGTCTGCTAGGTACCTGTAGTACCATTGAGCTATATACCCAACTTAAGACTTTGTTTTGAAATTAGTTTTTATTTATCTGATTTTATAGGGGAATATGCTAAGAAATGTAAATCAAAATTCTCTTTCCAGGATCAAAGTGAGTTTCTCGCTGGTTAAGCATGTCTTTTCTTCATGTGTCTTGTACTGTCTTTGTGCCCTGCTTTATTCCTTTAAATGTGAAGGGCTGCTTTGGGTCCCGAGCTACCCAGTCTGTTTTTCTTAGTGAGTTCTTTTTCTTTCCTTCCTTGTCTCCCATTATCTCCAACCTCCTGGTACTCTTCCATTCTAAAACCTCTTTATGCATGTAGTATTTTCTCCTCTGAAATGAGCTTAACACTAGTGCCTATGCCATAGGGTCGTTAAAAATATTAGTTAATACGTAGAGGGTACCGCCGATCCTAGCACATGGTAATGGTGTGTGTGTGTATGTTTGTACGTGTGTGTCTGTGTTCCTGTGTGTGTGTGTGTATTCCTGTGTGTGTGTCCTAGGTATATGTGTGTATGTTCACATATCTGCAAGAACTTTTCCTTTGCTTCAAGGAACTTGCAAGTTGATTGAAGCAACAAAATCTATCATCCTGACCTTGTTTTATTGTTCCTTAGATACTCCTTGAGCTTGGTGACCCTCACAGCACTGAGTCCCGGGTCATTCTGGATTAAGTATGCCTTCAGGATTAAGAATTAAGGAGTTAAAGACAAAAGTCCTACAATGTTTCTTTAAATATCTCATTCAGCTGCATAAGATTAGCACGTTTTTCTTGGCAGGGAACACCTTTTCCTTTTTAGCTAGAGTCTTTTTCGTCAGCAGCCTTTCTTGTTTCTTCTTTCCCAACACTTCCTGTGCTCCCTCTCCCTCTGTCATCTGCCCTCACTTGATTCCCAGGCAGCAGCAGCATTTCCCTCCTGCCACTTCCCACCCTCTGCCTTTCAAAAAGAACAACAGAATTGTGTCTGTTGGTTGTGCAGCGTGTTTCCTTCCTCTTTTGCAGGCTGTCGGGCGTCTGGGACAATCAGACTGGAAAGGCTTAGCCTGAGAAAGATGTTGTGGTCTTTTCTGCTCTGGCCAGGACAGCAGTCTGGAAGAGAACAGAAGGCCTTGCTTTCTGTCAGGTGTTCACAGGTAGCTCTGTGGCCATTTGCTTCCTGCGGTCTGCTCATTTGTTTGCAAAGGCTGGCCTGGGTTTTACCTTACATGGGTGGTGGGGAAAACCTGTTGACTGCCTCTGCCTGAAGTGGTTCCTTAGGTGAAGACAGGCCATCTGAGATGTTGGTGGTTCTTGCAGTGCCTGGGACTGAAGCCCTGTGTAGGTTCTGCTGCTGTTTACATAGCAATGTAGAAGGTGTTCAAAACTCCATAGGAACAGTTATGTGTAAAGGGAGTGAACGGAGCCAACACTAGGGTAGCATAAATGAAAAGTTCCTGACAGCTAACTTCCTTTATACCATTAACAACCAGCATGAGCTACATGTTGAGTGGAGCCAGATCTATGCTGAACATGATTCATATTTTATTTTTGTCTTCTGACCCTTTGGAACTAGCTATCATAGCTTCAGTTTACATGCGGAGAAGCTGGGGTTCTGCTGGCACACATGGTCAGTATGGAACTCACCATGGATCTCCCAAACATTCTTTACTGTGCCACATGGGCTGTGTCTTCTACTCATAAAGAAACCAAATATACCTTTGTTTCAGTTTTCTTCTCCATTCTCCAGTACAAGTAGGTTTTAACTGAAGATGAGAGGATAACATGATAGCAGTCTGTTGTGATCTGAACCTGAGTCTGATTCTTTTCGTATATGTTTAAAGTGTGTCATGTTTGCATCTTCTAAATACTGGGTCCTTGTTTACGATTGGGAGAGACAAATTCACCCTTCGTGTAGCCTGTGTAAGTGCACAACACTGCTCACTGGCCAGGATGCTGTAGCTCAGCAGCACTTTGTCAGGTAGTCCGTGCTGCAGTTCTGGTGGGTGTGTGTGTTGGGGGGTCTGGGTGTGTGGGGGTGGAGCATCTCTTTTATAAACGAACCCACGTGGTGAGCTCCTGCCAGATGTGAGACCGTTTAAACAGCGTCCTCTGCCACTCTTTCCGGGGACCCTGGTCATTCACCTCATGCCTGCTAAACTGATGAACTCCATCAGAACAGCTCTGAAGAGTCTGTTCTGTCTCCTGCTTCATTTCCACCCTAATCAGGTCTCATTATCAGAGCCTTATTGCTTGCTGGCAGTAATTTGCTTTGGGTGCGACTCAGAGCGGTGTTGAAATTTTTATTTTGCCTTCAGAAAATTGGTTTACCTAAAACATTTTCCCCCCAGATTTCCCTGTGGGGGATTGGTTCTTTTAATTTAGGTATCTTGTAATTTTTCTCATTAAAAATGTGTGGCATGTGATTTCATTAGATTTTTTTTTCTAAATGGAAGCGACTTAAGTGGGTTGACATATGTGCTGAAGCGGAATTGCGCCGTTTTTGGAGCTGCAGTCAGTAATGATATCCATAAACTTAGTGTCTATGGTAAAATATGGTAACTGGCCTTTGACATGAAATTCATTAATTTGAATCAATATATAATGTTCCGAAACGCTCTGACAAAGGACCGTTGACTGATAGGTAGCGTGTGGTGTAAGCCACGTTTCTCTGTGGACAGCTAACTATAAGCAGTAATATTTTCTAAGTGGTCATCGATACGGCAAATCCCCAAACACACATATTTTGAAGCTTGTAAGAAAATTGAACTATGACGTGAACTCAATAATTGAATTTGCTCATTTAGAAACTTTCCACGATTGTGCTGGCTTTTAGACGAGATCTTGGGAATCCGGACCTCCCTGTCCGCATGCCTGGATCTGCAGCCAGGGTTGAGTGGCCAGGGAGGCTCCCCGACAGTGGCTGGAGACTGCGGAGTCTGTTCTCAGTAGGGTTTGCTCCTCTCATTCTCCTTCAGAGGAGGCCCGGCTCCTGACATCCTCAGGCACGAGATGAGAGGATTCTAGGCTCACTGGCTTGTCTCCTTTCTTAATGTTGAGTAACTTGAAAAGACAAATTGAGGTACAGCAGCATCGTGAAGCAACTTTGCATTCAAAGGAAGGGTTTCATTAGGAATCCAATCCCAGGGTTTCTTCGGGCTTGAGACTGAGACCTATGAGAATCACGTTATCGTGAAACCTTGACGAAAGAGAAATCCCGTGATTAGATGTGGGCTTCATGCATAATCTCTGGTTTGCATCCTCAGCAGTTTTTGGAACGTGAAAGCCATGGGAGAAAAGCACTAGGTGGCTTTTCTACCCAAATTGTTTTCCTCTCTTCATGGCAGATGCGCAGTCCACAGCGTTTCTGAAAGAGCAAACCAGTTTTGAACCGGAAGCCAGGTCTGAGGGTTAAGAAGCTATGACCGGGCGGGTGGGGAGGAGGGGGAGCAGCAGACCCCATGGTGCTACCAACTGTGACTCAGAGTTGACGGGCATCTCTGCCTTCTCTTTGACTCCTGCTCCACTGTCCCTTGTGTCTTATCTCCCTCTCCTGTGCCTGTTTCACTCTCTTTCCCATTTCTCATCCTTTTTCTCCCCTGTCTCTCTTCTCTTTCTACCTCAGCTACTGTCTGCTAAGGCTTTCTGGCCTTTGGGGCCCTGGCCCCTTGTGGAGATCCCAGCAGGAGACTGGAGGGAAGCAGTAAGAACAAAAAGGAAGTATTGCTTGTAACGTGTACCATTATTATTTATAATAAATATATACATTTATTAAGGGTTGCAGTGGAGAAACAGACTCACTGATACAGGACAAGGTTTAACCAGGTGCAGATTCCTTCCATTTTGCCCAGGGGAGCTGGGAACCAACTGCACACCACCAAGAGAACCCTTAAGTTGTCACCCAGAGACAAAAAGCCACATTCTAAAGCTGCTACCCCTAGGCTATTGGTGGAATGAGTCCCCACAATTGCCCCTTTCCCCCCTTGTGGCACTGGCACAAGCCAACTGAATGTTGTCCTACAAAATCCCCCCTTCCCAGCTCTTTGCTTCAGGTTTTGGAAGCAACACTGCCCCTCCCCACTTTTTTTCTTGTGCCTAAGAGCATAGAGGTACTCAGGATTCAGTAAAATGTTTTTCAGGACCCTTCCCCCTAACCCAACAGTGCCTTTTCTATTCTGCAAAATTCTACCTGGAACCCCAGGTGTGTGTAACTCTGTACTGTATGTATAAAATTTCCCTTCAATCACTGATTTAAAAAGTGTTTATGGGCATCAGCTGGTAGAGAGCAAATGAGAGATGCTTTCTGGTCTTGTGAGAGAGAGGAGAGAGAGGAGAGAGAGGAGAGAGAGGAGGGAGAGGCACATAGATAGTATATTACAGGGCTTCTCAGCCTTCCTAATGCTGCAATCCTTTAATACAGTCCGTCATGTTAAGGTGACCCCAACCATCAAATTATTTTGTTACTACTTCATATCTGTACTTTTGCTATGGGAATAAATTGTAACATAGATATCTGTGTTTCCTGCTGGTCTTTGGTGGCCCCTGTGAACCCTCAAAGGGTTCGTAACCCACAGGTTGAGAACCGCTGCTGTGTGAGGTCTGTTAGGAAGTAAAGAGAGAAGGAAAGTGGGGGCTCATCTTTCAGGAGGGGCACACGCAAGTCTCCTTGACTTAGACAAAACACAGAAAGGGAGACTTTTCTAGTACCAGTATGGCCAGAGCAAAGCCTGTGACTTTCACGACTGGGCTGGGAACCTGGACTGAAGAAATGGGAGAATCTGAGGTGGCCGCCAACATTTGTTAATCACTATGGAGGCGATGAGACGAGCTGCCTCACGCTCCTGCCAGCACGCCTTGGTGCCTTGTCCTGTCCAACCCTGAGCCAGCATCAACTCTTTCTTCCTTAAACTGGTTTTCTCAGGAATTTTGTTACAGCAACAAGAAAAGTAACTAATATATTATATATAAATTAATATTACATATAAATATATTTACTAAACACAAAATACAGTCAACCAATTTCAGTTGACACTATTAGTTACAGTGACTTTATTTAGTATATATGGAACAGCACCAGTCAGTGCACAGATGTTTTTAATTTTGTACTTATAATACATTTTTAATATGCATTAGGAACTAAATGTGAGTAGTATAACAAAGCCATGATTTCAAGATATTACCATGAAGCTCCTTGTCACAATTTAAAATGTTGGATTATTTGTGTGTGGATTTTGTCGTTGTGTTTTTGAGACAGGCTTTCTCTGTGTATCCCTGGCTGTCCTTGAACTTGCTCTGTAAACCAGGCTGACCTTGAACTCAGGGGTCTGTCTGCCTCTGCCTCCCAAGTGCTGCCACCAGGCACAATGTTAGTTTATTTTAAAAAGGAATCATTTTTCTGAAATAAAGCTGTTTTTAAAATAAGAATATATGTAGAATATTTAACAGCACATGATGTATAGGGATCTGAGGAAGAAAAAAAAATGACCAGAGACTTAGGATACAACCTGAAGCATCATTAATAAACCCTTTTACCACATCACCCCTGTCTCACTACACCGTGTGAGCCACTCCTTTTGTGAGAGTTTTTATGACCTTGTTTTGTGTTTTGTGCTGGCATGGACCTGGGCATCTCTCTCTGTTCAATAGGCATCCTAACACACAGCTGATCTCAGTGCCCATCACATCATCAGATTAGCTGTTAGGGATCAGCATTTGTTTAAAAAGAATAAAATAGACAAGGAAAAACAGGGCTTGTGCTGGCAAATTAATTCACAATCTAAAGAATGAGGATAATTGTGGGAAGGCCCTAGATGGCCTCCGTCCTCTGCTCTTGGGATGTGGAGTAGCTTTTTCCATGGCCTGATTTCTCCATCTTTCTTGACCTAATTTAAAAACTTGACTTTGAAAAAATGTGAAAGAATTGATCTTTTCCTCCTAGTATTACTAATGTGTAGAAGGTTTAATAAATGATTATCTGATAAGTCCCATGTGGCTTAGAAAACTGTGATGCCACAATAGAAAACGTGCCCCGTCATTTAGGTGATACATTCCTTCAGTGTTCCGGCTTCCTGATCCTGTTTGATATGCTCAATAATTGTTCAGTCTCCCTGGCTTATGAATTCTCTCAATCAATTTATCTTCATGGAGTATTTTTACCTTGTGAGGTCCTATCTAGATTGCTTTACTGATAATCAAGTATCTCTGTAGTGGTATCTATTTGAAATAAGCTTTGTTGTACTTAAGTATAGTGTTTAATAAGAACTTTGATTGGGGATGAAGGTTCCCATGGCAGACAAAGACCATCTCGGACCTGGGTGGAGAAGTTTCCCTCTCTCTGAGAATGCACGTGATGACTTTGAGAATGGAAACCACTCTGAGTAGACTTTGAAGGAGTAGTCTAGGAGCCCTTGAGCGATTTATGCCCCAACTGTATGCTTTTCTGCCTTCTCCCTTCCTCGTTTGAAAATCTCGAGACAGGAAATATCTAAGGATAGATTTTTGTTTTTTTGAAAAATGAGACTCATGCCGAAAATTATAGGCACACTTAATTTTAAATTTTCCTTGAGGCTCTTATTTTGAGCAAGGGTAACTTACGTGTGATTTAAAGAATTAGACTTTTATAAATAGTTGGCTGTGAGCAACTAAATTCGCTGGGCACCCATTACTCCACACCTGATGTATTGTTTTCCACAAAGCGGTCTTGTAAATATGTTTATGTGTTGCACATTAGGCTAAAGTACTAAGCTATCAGATCTGTGATGTCAAGGGAACAATAATTTCTCTAAAAAGTATGATCTGTAGTGTTAAGGGATGTTAATAATTTCTAAAACAGTTTATCAAATGGGTGAAGGCGTGGTGGGAGCATTTACCATCAAGTGAAATATGTCTCATTAAATTTCTACATTGTGCACACACCAACTCTCTTTTCTTTGTCATCTTAATGGTTTATTTACATAATTGAGGATTGCTGCTTTTGTTACTAGTGGTTATCATAGCAGAATTATTTTGGCTGAGCCTACCTAAGCAAATTTGGAATGTGCTTGTTTCTTGAAACTAATGGCGAGAACTCTACTCCCCAAGCCCCCCTCCTCCCAAGCTCTTTACAGCGAAGACCTTTTATTTGCATATGTAAATAAGCCATTTACTTCAGAACCCTGTGGGACCCACCCAGGTCCAATCTGTTATTTTGCTGATGTTGATGTCATTAGGCAGGAGGTAAATGGTACCCAGAGATTGATGTCTCAGTCTGGAGTGACAGATACCAGGACTCTGGGGGCTGCTGTTTAGGAAGACAAGCCAGTTCTTGGGATGTGGCAAATGAGGGAAAAATGAAGACACAGATTTTTGCCTTTAGTGTTGGCGTGAGTAATAGAGTTTACTGTTTTTCTTGAATATAGAAAACTATCCAAGCAAATAAGTGTGTTTATTGTTGCTATAAGAAAAGAGCTGAGAAGAGACAATTTATAGAAAACACGTAAGTTTTGCTTGCCTGTCTGTCTGCCTACCTATATCTTCTCATCCGTCCGTCCATCCATCCATCCATCCATCCATCCATCCATCCATCTATCTATCTATCTATCTATCTATCTATCTATCTATCATTTGTCTATGTATATCTCATCTATATGTCTCTCATCTGTCTGTCTATCTCTCTATCATCTCTCCATCTGTCTATATCTCATATCTCTACTCTGCTCACCATTTGGAAGCTGGAAAGTCAGAGCATGGCGCTGTCCTTTGCTCCTCAGCTCCTAAGACCTCTGTTGCTGTCGCATTGCTTGGTGAGCCCATCCACAGGAGAGACAGGCAAACATGCCAGCTCAGATCTCTTTCTTCCTCTTAAAATCACCAGTGCCGTCGTGGAGGTCCAGCCCTGATAACTTCATCTAATTGTAAGTCCTTCCAGAAGGCTCCACCCTGAAGTAATCATGGAATATGAATTCAGGGATGAGGTTTACAATCCCCAAACCTTTTGGTATTTAAGCCATAGTATCTAGAAAGTTGGTTTTCGGAGAAACGGTTTAAGCTTTATTTGCTTTTTAAAAAAGATGTGTGACAGACAAGCTGGTGATGCAGCTTAGTGATAAAATGCTTGGCTTGCATCCATGCAACCCTCGGTTTCATCCCCAGCACCACACACACACACACACACACTTAATGCATAACTGAAATGACACTATTAAGCTTACATGACTAAGCAAGGACATGCATTGTTTGAACCCACCCCTCCCCTATATGGTAAGTAGTGAGAGTGGCAAAAAGGAAGGGAAAATGTTCATTTAGGGCCCCTGAAAATGAAGGCGTAGGCACCCCCTTCCTTCTTGTTGAACAAAGTCCTTCTCAAGAATTTCCACCTAGATTCTTGGGCCTTACATTTGCAAATTCCACAGGGTGTCACGATCACCAAACTAACTCTGCAGCCTGGGAGCAGTTTAGCTGCCTGACTCCGGAGAAAACACGGCATGACTATGGGAAACTAATGGTAAAGTTTAAGAATTGTGCGGAGGAAAACGTGCTTTGAGCAGTTCACGATTCCTTTATTTTCACCCCATACACAATTCATTAAAATGACATTAATCCTGCAGGCTCTTCCTTGGCTTCCATTAAGATGTATGCCCGAGATCTCTGTGTAACTCCATTGATTGTTTCATACACCTATTTGTTCATCGCGAGCTGCCCGTTGTTACAGATTCATTGTCCTGGTGATAAATGAGGAACCAAGCCGCAAACCCTCACCTCCCAAAGGACATGTGTGCTCATTCTACACCAGCCTTCTGCCGGGTGGGAGTTTAGGCATTCAGATCTCGGGTTTAATATCCATGCCTGCCTCCTGCCGAGTTCACGGTACAATTAGCTAATTAAAAAAAGATAACATTTTCACCTCCAAGTCAGAACAAGAGCAATAAACTACAGGCTCAGGATTTAGTTAATTTGCACATTGACTGTAATTGTATATTTAAGGCTGAGATTAATTTTTCCCCCCAGATGTGGGGGATCCAGACATTGTGCACTGGAATCTTAAGTCAGCTATAATCAGTCCTCAGGGAGGTCAATCAGGGTGGGGGTTCTCCAGATGTATTAATACAAACAGCGATTTATTTGATAGCTTCTTTTGTTGAGAGAAAAGAGAAAAAGCACTGGAACTCCAATCTGATAAACTGCCAAATTTCAATGATAATTTTGAAGTTATCAAACTAAATAATCTGCTATTCTTTAAAAAAAAACTCTTTTTCCCTCTCTAAAAACACTACTAATGTTGTTGAGAGGAGAAGCCATACTTTTGCCAAATGGTGAGTATTTGCGAATATCAGCTCTGGAGGTGAAGCTTTGGGAGGCGTTCTAGCCAGCTGGCCGTCACTATTTTTTTTTTAAAGAAAAGGATAGAGAAAAAAATATATGTTGCCAGGATGCCAGGATTGGCTCTAGAAATCAAAAATGATGATCCCGACCTGTATGCTTCCTATGCTTTGGACATGGTGGCTGCCCGCGATGGCTGCAGGTCAAGCAGGCATGACTGGTGCCTCCAAAGTCACAGAGCTGCTTCCAGGAGGAGTTCTTGCTCGGAGGAAACAGTGTTTCAGAGAGAATTGTAAGCACTACATTGCCGGTTATATTTTCACAGTCTTGGGTCTTTAACATTCCTTAATTTTTTTGTTTGTTTGTTTAGTTAGTCTTGCTCTGTGGTCGTGGGTGACCTGGGGTCACTGTGTAGACCCGGGGGAGTCTTTCACTCACAGAGATCCACCTGCCTTTTCCTCACCAGTGCTGGATTAAAAGCCTATGCACCCGACTTTTTTTTCTCTTCCCCCTCCTCCATCTCTCTTTTTAAAATAGAGTTGAGCAAATATTCTGATGGAGGAGGGTCATCTTTCCATCTGTTGTTTCATTGGTTAAGTAATAAACTGCTTGGCCTCTGATAGGGTAGAATTTAGATAGGCGGAGTAAACAGAACAGGATGCTGGGAGAAAGAAGCTGAGTCAGGGAGTCGCCATGATTCTCCCACTCCAGACAGACGCAGGTTAAGATCTTCTCTGGTAAGCCACCTCGTGGGCTACACAGATTATTAGAAATGGGTTAGATTAATATGTAAGAGCTAGCCAATAAGAGGCTGGAACTAATGGGCCAGGCAGTGTTTAAAAGAATACAGTTTCCATGTAATTATTTCGGGGCATAAGCTAGCCATGCGGGCGGCCGGGTGCCAGGGACGCAGCCTCGCCACTCCTACTACAACAGAGTGGCGCCCAACGTGGGGCTCGAACCCACGACCCTGAGATTAAGAATCTCATGCTCTACCGACTGAGCTAGCCGGGCACTGGGGACACAGCCCGCCACTCCCTATTACAACAATATTCTTTTTCATCTCAGGGTCATTTAGCTATCTGTTTGTTGTGTCCCACAAACTGCATCTTTAAAGGCCAGAGGTATTTTTTTGTTTGTTTTTGTTTGGCCATACTGGGGATGATTGAACTTTGGGTTTTAGCACGTACCAGACTAGGACCTTTGCCACTGTGCCATGTCCCCAGCAGAGGTTTTGTGAGACCATCTCTGTTGCTTTTCATCTTGCCATTCTTGGCATTGACACTTATTGGGGGTAACATTTCTTTATTACTATTTACTGTACACCTTTGAAAGGTGCAAGTGGACTCTGTATCATTTGGGGAGATCTCTGTTCCCAGTTTTGTCTTTCAAGTCTAGACCAATGGGTTCTGTGTGTGTGTATGTGTGTTATACAGTGAGGGGTGGTAAGGGTTAAGTCTAGACCAATGGGTTCTGTGTGTGTGTGTGTGTGTGTGTGTGTTATACAGTGAGGGGTGGTAAGGGTTAAGCTTTCCATGTGTTCCATTTCTGCTTGCTTCCTTTGTCTTTATATGTGACCAATAACAGAGTTGGTTCAAGGAGAGACGGCTCTTTAATGTACATAATAAAATTAATGTAAGTCCCTATTTAAACCAATAATGGTAATACACATTTAGGGGAAGTTATTGATGGTTGTCAGAAAAGATGAATTCTGCTGGGCCGACAGAGAGAGAGAGAGATGTTTCTAAGGCTGGTATTTTTTTCACAGTGAGGAGGAAGACTGTGGTCCCTACAGCATTAAGGTGACATCAACTAGGTACGAAGTCTGACCGTAAACAAGCTTCATAATGTCATTTTCTTGGGAAGGTGGACTTTGGATTCAGGAATAGAGTATTCTAGTTTTCCTTAGTATGATTGGCTGCTAGCAAAGAGACATTTGCTGTGAAATATCTGACTCCTGGGCTGGGTTATGGCATTATTACACAAATGTATATATTGGCTATTTTTAACATAATGACTTGCATGGGTTATGTCATTTTTTGGGGGGTTGATATGATGTATGTATGTGTGTACACGTGTGCATGCTTATTGGATATTCAGCTTAAACAAAGTACAGTATCGTTAAACACTGTCCCTCTCCTTTTCTGGCCATTCTCCCATCATCCCATGCCCACTTTCCCCCTTCCCACCTCGCGTTCATTTCCCATCTTCCATTCGCTGTCAGGAAGGGCAGCCTCCGAAGAGCCATTTCAACTCAGCTCGACATCGCCAGAGACTAGTGGACCCAGCAGCTTCAAAAGTGAGTGTGTCCTCCTGTCGCCTCGGGCGGCCAATGTGCATGACAGTGTGGTCCCTCTGTGGTAGTGGGGTTGGGAAGTGTTGTATTCAAGATCATACACACCAGTGATGTTCCAGTGAACACTTAACAGCCTGCCCTGAGCCCAGACAAACCATGGTTTATGACAGGAGCTGTTTTTTTCTTGCATGTATCTTCTCAGCCATGGGCACTGTCAAGGACCTGTGTGACGTCACTGAACTCAGAGCTGGAAAGAGATACCCAGTACAGCATCGCCATGTGGCTAGTCACATTAGTGTCTCCACATCAGATAGAGCTGCCCAAAGCTCAGTGAGTTAGTTCCCAGTGTCAGCTGTCCATATATCCTACGTGTTGTCTTAGTCACTTTTCCCCACCTTTCCCTTATGATTTGGGGGCATGGAGTTTGTCTCAGCTTCTCTTCTTGCTGCTGTGATAAAATAAGTTAAAGGAAAAGGATTTACTTTAGATGAGAGTTCAAAGTACTGTCCAACACAACAGCGTTGCAATGGCAGCCGGAACTCGGAGCAACTGTCTTAGTGTTTTATTGCTGTGAAGAGACAGCATGACCGCAACAGCTCTTAAAAAGGAAAACGTTTCACTGGGACTGGCTTACGGTTTCAGAGGTTTAGTCCATTGTTTTCATGGTGGCCTGCAGGCAGACACATGTCGCAGAATATCCCTTTACACTGTGTGAAGATGTGTCACTGTGATTGTGTTAATAAAGAGCTGAATGGCCAGTAGCTAGACAAGAAGAGGTTAGGCGGGACTTCTGAGGACAGAGAGGACTCGGAGAAGAAAGGCAGAATCACTAGCACGACAGTGAGGAAACAGGAGGTGTGGAAGAAAGGTAACACCACGTGGTAGAATGTAGATTAATATAAATGGGTTAATTTAAGTTGTAAGAGCTAGTTGAGAACAAGCCTACGCTAAGGCTGAGCTTTCATAATGAATAATAAGTCTCAGTGTCATTATTTGTAAGCTGATGGTCCCGATAAAAAAAGCACTGCTACAGACATGGTGCTGGAGAAAGAACTGAGAGTCCTACGACTATGACCCACACTGGGTGTAGCTTGAACATAGGAGGCCTCAAAGCCCACCTCCACAGTGACACACTTCCTCCAACAAGGCCACACCTCTCAATACTGCTATTCCCTATGGGCC
This sequence comes from Neodon shergylaensis, assembly GCA_025134845.1. Lineage (NCBI taxonomy): Eukaryota > Metazoa > Chordata > Mammalia > Rodentia > Cricetidae > Neodon > Neodon shergylaensis. The sequence goes on along the minus strand of JABTXL010009415.1, from coordinate 5,992,869 downwards.
AAGCATGAGTGTATGGGGCCATTCCTCTTCAGACCACCACACAGCCTACCACACTGCTCCACAGACCCAGAAGAAAGCAATGAATGTATGCATGGCAGTGCTCAACTTGGCCTTCTCTACTCCTATACAGGCCAGGGTACCTGCCTAGAGAGTTATGCTACCCATAGTGCCCCAGGCACGCTCAGAGGTCCATTTCCCTGGTGATTCTCACTTCTGTCAAGTTGGCAATAAATCCCAATCACATTCTTCCTGGTGAGGAATCCATGGTAGCAGGAGCTACCGTGCTGTGCTTGTGAGAGCTGCTGCCATCTGGGCAGATCCGAAACCAGAAAGTGATGAACCTGCTGCTCAGTTCACTTCCTCCTTTGTCCTTTGTGTTCAGTCTGCTATCCCAGCCCAGGCAGTGGTGCTAGACACATCCAGCATTGGTTCCATGCCCACAGTGAGAACTATCTACAGATGCCATCACAGACACACCCACAGATGGGCCTCATTAACATCCTTCATGGCTATATTAATCCCACCAAGATGACAGTCAAAATTATCTCAAGTGGACCTATTTGTAAACTTGAACATTAAACTTCATAATTGTGGGCCATAACTTGCTTGCAAGAGGCTAAGGGTGTGGGTCACCCATAGAGTGCTTGCCCAGCATGGACATGTCTCTAGGCTCCACCTACATCACTACAAACAAATAAATGAACCGACGACAGCAGTTGACTTAGGAAAACTCTGAAAGTTTACCGAGAGCAGGTGGGTTGGCTTCAGCACTGGAGTTATAATGTGTGTAGTGAGATCGGAAGCCCATCTGTTAGCACAAACTGGAAAGTGAGGGCCTTTGCTCGCCACCATTCCGAAAGAGAAGTGGGAGATGGGAGCTAGATAATGGTCATGAGTTTATTTACAAGTCTGTCCAGAGCTGGGGAGAGGAAAAAATGTTAGCATCTCTCTTTTTCTTGTATCAGTCTTACAAAGTTATAGAACAGTTGAAACAAAAGCCAGGGCTGTACGTCTGGAGATCTCCGATGTGAGATAAGTTGTCAGAACTCTGTAAACACTATACCTGGCAGGTGGATTTCCCTCTCCTGGAGCTGTCAGGCTTGAGTCTGCCCTCGTTCTCAGTGTAGCTCTCCTAGGGGTTTCCTAATTCTCTAGAGGCCATTGCTTCAGGTTCCCGCCACAACTGTTTCTTTCTGATCATCCTAAGCTCTCTGACAGATAGCAGGAGCCACAGAAAGTGCCTGAGGTTTGGGGTGAAGAATTGCTAAAGTCAGCAGTTCAAGGGTCCTGAGCTCTACTACACATAGCCTTTTATTAAACTCAGTCCTGGTCAGTGGAGGGAGGCATTCCCAGACTGCCCTGTGACTCAGTGAAGGCCCGGCCAGCCTTTTAAAGCACTCTGCTCAAATCTGTTTTGTAATGTTTTGCTCAGGGTCAGTGTGACAACTTTCTAGGACCAGATTCCCTTACCTGTGTAGTGGGTGTCTCATGCAGGGCCCTGTAGTGGGTGTCACACTCAGGGCTCTGTAGTGGGTGTCACACTCAGGGCTCTGTAGTGGGTGTCACATGAACTCTTTTCCCTCTTTGACTGGACCTAATGTCATTTATGACAGGACCTCAGGTGTCACATCTGAGAGGAAAAGTTATAGGGTTCCCGGAGTCTTATGCCTTCTATAATAATTTTTCCAATTGACATGCTTATTTAAATATCACTAATTTGAATAATTAAAACCTCTCTTAAGCATCCACCTCATCAACTTTTATTTTATCAGTGAAACTTCCTTCAGTATGCCAGACTTTGTGGTATGGACTAAGCTGCAGGCATCTCCACATAATACTGGCCAATCACCCTGAGCAAGAAAACCCTGATTAGAGCTACTGACTTTGTATAAGCTATCATTTTAATCCATTAGTAACACTACATTGCGTATGCTACAATTTCTTCAAAATGGACATAGATGCCATGGCCCTTTGCCGTGTTATTAAGGGTCTTGAATATCCTCCAAGTCCCACACTACTTAGCAACCTGTTAATATGTATAGAAAAAAATAAAGTAGATTTAAGAAAGCTTGATGACTTTACCATGTAAGACGTGTATTTTTATGAGATTGGATGGCTCAGCGATTAAGAGTCCTTGTTGCTCTTCCAAATGATGGTTCCTAGGACCTATATCCAAGACCCCAAACAGCCTGACACTCCTGCTCCAGTACCAGGGGATCTGACATCAGGACCTCCCAGGACACCAGCACACACATGCACATAAACACTCTCACACATGTGCACACACACCCACACACATACCCCCCCCACACACAATTAATTTTAAGTGTATTTTCCTGATGTAGACAATAGGTTAGAATGCAGTACACTCTTCTCATGCCCACTTATGAGATATAATTAATGTGGCTAAGATACTGGGTAAATTAAGCATATCTTGTTATACACACTTCTTGGTCGTTGGTATTTTAAGGATACAACTTGGTATGCACCTTTGTCTTTTTTCGGTCTGGTATCCAATTCTCTCTATGGTAGCATTTTGAGAGATACCATGTCTCATGTGCAGTGTGCTATGAACTCAATTAGAAATTAACTAATTTTTTGTTTGTGGCCAAAAAAAATAAAAGGCTTTTTAAAATTCCATTTAGAGTAAGAATCATGACCTCTTATCTACAGAAACTTTCAGAGGACCTCATTAAACTGCAGTGGAGATGTCTGGTGCCTTGCTGTGCTGTGTGAATTGGTTCATCCATATTACCAAATAGATTTGAAAGGTCGCATCCTTCCCTTTCCAAAACATTGCAGAAATGGAAATCTGAGCAGTGCCTACATTCCCCCCTAATTATTAAGAAGATTTGGGGAAAGCCACTGTTGGCTCCGAGGGTGAATGACTTGGACAATAAATGGGAAACAGAAATGAGCGTCCACGTAGGCAGTGACCTTTTATTGTAAGCATCCTTGATTCTAATCTGCACCGTGTCGTTTTAACTGGGTGACCTGAGTTGTTGCAAAGAATTCATAGAAATTGCAGGCTCCCATGTTCCAGAGGTCAGAAGCAATGTGTGGTAAGCCCACTGTCAGGCCTTTTGAGAATACTAATTTTATTGTCAGGGTCTGCCTTGCACAATCTGGGAAGAAGATGTAGCCAGGTAGAACAGCTTTCCATTCACAGAGAGGCATGGCATGGTACACAAAAAGCAAAAACCACTAGACTTGGTTCTACTGTAAGCTTTGTCACGAGACAGCTCTCTGGCCTTGGGTAGCCATTTAACTCTGAGCCCCTCTGTCCTGAGTGTTCTCTTTGACACGATGAGCGCGTATAAAATGTTCTCTTGATCAGTGTATGAGATTGGTTTTCTTCTCCATCAAGCCTACTTAAAGCGATCTATCCATTTTGCCATTTTCTGGGACTTTTGAATGGCAGGTCTCGATTTTAAAATCCCTCGCTGAATCACTTCGCTCTCGCTCCTCACAGCGTCCTGCAGTCTCGTTGTTAGGTGTACTGCGACCAGAGTCTCCAGGGGGAGCTAATTTTTAAAAAAGAAAAATGACTTCCATACTATTGGGGAAATACATAACAGAAAATAGGAAGCTCACTTTATACTCAAAGAGATCCCTGTCCCCTTCCCCCCAACACACACAACACACACCACTACCCCCCAGCCTAGATTTTTGCATTGCCTGAGAAACAAGAAAGCCTTTTGTGCTTTGGGCTTAGGAAAACAAACTTTTAAATCTGTTTTTATTTGAATAAAAATAAAGCATGCAAGGGAGATCAAAGACAAGTGGTGCTCCTCATATTGGCTAAGCCTGTCCACCAGGACCACTAGAAACATCTTCCACTTTGAGAATATGCTTACCTGTCCGTCCCCCCAGTTGGAAGGCTGTTAACACAGCAAACGAACAAAGAATGCAGCAGAAACGGCCAGTAGGAATAATAGTTCAAAGACTACGGAGCTGTCATTTGTGGGAGCTGCTAAAGGCTTCTGTTAAATAAAAATCAATTTGATACAGGAGCATCGAGGACACGATCTGGTGGGCACAAGAGGACAGGAGGCTCACAGGGGATTAGCTTTTAAATCTCCTGGCATTTCAGCACAAAGGGATGATGAAGATTTATTCTCCATGAGCTGTCATTTTACATCGGAGGCTTTGCTGATCCAGAATAAATAGGTTCATAGAGATTGTATTGAAAATTTGGGCAGGTGAGGGCAAATGGTGGGAGGCAGAGCATCGAATACATTTCAAGGCCAGAAAGCATTGAAACTTTCTATCTTTCCTTATGAAACAAACCCCCAAGCTACCCCAGGACACAGCTAATCCAGCCACGGAAATCTGCCTGTAAGGATATATCATTTGAACTGGCTGTAGGGTTTGGAAATCCTTTATATGAATTCTCAGCACTTTCTCTCCTTTCCTCTAATGAGAAAGAGGTTTATAAAACTTGGGCTTCCCTGCTGGGAAAATCAGCCCTGAGCTATCTCAGAGCAGATGGTCTTCTCTTCTTCCTTAGTGTAAACCTTTTAGGATTGATCCTTTTTCATTCTTACCTACCTGAAGAGTAAACATCTCAGAGACCTTAGAAACCCCTGTTCAGAGGGAACCAGAATTCATAGTTACAGAAATGCTGTAAACAGACAGTGGGAATGACAGGATTGCCTTTCTTTCTGACATATCAAAAGAAAATAGGTTGACTTCTTTCCCCTGAGCATCGAGGGGACAGGCTTGAAGTTATCTGCCTTTAGGAGCCTTATTATGCATGGAGCTTCTAGATGGTGACTAACACCTTCCTAGTCCCAGGAATTGCAAGTGTTAAAGAATAATTTTTTTTTCTTTTTTTGGAGGATGCAATACTCGTTGCTATATTTAAGGACATAGAAAGATGGGGAGGGGATAGGAAACTGCTTGCCATAATTATTCTGAGAAAGTTTTTTTTTTTAAAAAAACATAAAATGTTGCACTATGGAAACTTTTTTTTTAAATAAAGGACGTTAGGGCTCATAAATTTCTAATAGAAATCTTTGAGGGAGTTTATCGTTTCTGTTTGTGTGCTTCTCCATCAGCCATCTACCAGTGATCTTTGATTCCCACTATAGTGAGCATGAATCTCCATTTCCGAGACTTATTAACTGCGACCTGCAGCCAATTGCTTAATCACTCCGAGTTAGTGTTAGTCTTCACATTCACAAAACAGAGGCCAAGACAGCGTCGGTTTCATCATGCTGCCTTTGAGAGTCTGGTAAGATAATGACCGTGTGGTTAAAGCAATTAATACCAAATTGTAATAATCCCTTTAAATTAGGATTACTATTCATATAGTAGGTAAATTAGTTGCTGTTCTTATTGCTGTGACAGACTACAAAAGAGACTTAAGGAAGCATTCATGCTGGCTCATCATTTGAGGGGGCACAGCCCCTCGTGGTAGAGAAGACATGGTGGCAGGATTGTGAGGTGGTTGACCATTCCACATCTTCAGTCAGGGAGCAGAAGGCAATGGGTTCCCACTTTCTCATTCTAATGCAGTTCAAGGCTCCAGCCACATTTAGGGTCATCCAGCTTCAATTAATGAGATATAGACAGTCCTACGTTGAAAAGCCTGGAGGCTTTTCTCATTGTAATTTAGATCCTATCAAGTTGATAAACAATATTAACCATCACTTTAGCTAAACATTGTTTATGTTTTCTTGGATTTTTTCCCCGTAGTCTGTAAAATGGGGATTTAAGATATTACAGTCTTGGAGGACATATATATAATACAATAGACCTCTAATAGTCTATTTTTGTATACCTACCCATAAGTTAGGCATGAAATAATGTATTTGCAGGATTTAACTTTATACTTGCCAACTGTTTAATTGGCAAATAAATAATAAACTGCATGGTCGTAGCACTGCCGTGACTCTGATCCTGAGCAGGGACAGATCCATGAGTTCGGGTCAGAAAGGATGTTGAGGGCTAGGAATTTTTAACAACATCAGAATTAGTCATGCGTGTTCCGTGATCACCTGCAGTAGTTTTTCAGTCACAGTACAAGAGGTAAAGTCAACCTGTAAGCCCCACCCGCCCAAGGACCAGGTAACTTCATGGAATGCTGGGAGTTGTAGTTCTATATTAGAGCCAAATTAACCTGCAAGCTCCACCTGCCCAAGCACCAGGTAACTTCCTGGAATGCTGGGAGTTGTAGTTCCACGAAAGTAGCAAAGCCACTTGGAAAGTAAGGTGGCTGTAAGGATTTTATCCTTAAAAAAGCCCAGATGACTAGTCGCCATTCGCTAGAATTCCAGAGAGTTGTCCTGACCAGAGTCCATCCTGGTCAGTATATAATTAAAGCTTAAAGCCGGCATCAAATTTGGCTCAAAATTGCAGAACTGGTTTTTCTCTTGCGAATCTCAGGATTAACAACAAGAATGTGATACCAGGCAAGATGGAGGCGTCCTCTTGTGTTTCTTTGTGGTGGTCGCCCTCCAGCTTTGAAATCACAAAGATCTACTTTAGCTATGAAGCCTAGCAAAGGCTAGTTCACCCTGGAGTTCTCTCATTCCCCCCCCCCCCCATCACCAATGCAATGAAAGACTAACACTCTCTCATTAGAAGTAGATAGGCTGTGGGCTGGTGGGGACTGGAAGTATTTATAAATTCCTCGTAGTCTTCCCCTCACATGGTGATTCCTCCCTCTACTCATCTTCCTCTCTCCTTCCTCCTCCCCTCTCCTGTACCATCTCATTCATCCTTCTTTCTCCTTCTTTAGGCTTTTTGAGGCAGATTCTTGCTATGTAGCCATGTAATTCAGGTTGCCCTCCTGCCCCAGATTCCTGCGTGATGAGCCTCATATAGACACGAGCCACCACATGTAGCTCAAGTCCTTGCTTTTTCTTAAGATACACACATGCATCTAAAATGATAATCGAGTGTTTGCCTCAGTGTGTATATATGTACCCTGTGTGTGCCTTAAGACTATAGAGGTCGGAAAAGGGTATTGAATTCCCCGGAACTGAAGTTATAGATGGTTATGAGCTCTGCTATGTTGGTACAGGAACTGAACGTGGGCCCTCTGCAAGAGCAGCAGATAATTTTAATCACTGAGCCATCTCTCTAGCCCCTGAGATTCTTTTCTTAGCCACCTTGCTGCCTTCTGATGGCCATTACTAGCCAATGAAGAGAGGCTCTGAGAATTTGCATACAGTGCCCTCTTGACATGCCTGGCAATAACAACTCTATCTATCTATCTATCTATCTATCTATCTATCTATCTATCTATCTACCTACCTACCTACCTACCTACCTACCTACTACCTATCTATCTATGTTGTTCAAGACAGGGTTTTTTTTGTAGCTTGCCTGTCCTGGAGCTAGCTCTTGTAGACCAGGCTGGCCTCAAACTCACAGAGATCCACCTGCCTCTGCCTCCTGAGTGCTGGGATTAAAGGCGTATGCCACCACTGCCCGGCTCTTTCTTTTTTTATAAAGACTCCCCCCCCAATGCATATATATGTATACAAAACCCAACTAAATTATAGTGTAGTTTTCTAAGCATACAGCTTGAGGAATTTCGACAAACTGAGCAATCATATGCTAACAGCATTAGGATCACGAAACAAGGTGACAAGCACTATTGAAAGACAGAGGAAACCAAACGCCTAGTCTTTTCTCTGGACAATAGCTTGTTATGCTGGGAAGCAGCACTCTGTAAAAGATGGGGCTTTAAAAGTGAAAGCAACAGAAACTGCAGCAAGATCGTCATTTCCTTGATTTCCCCTCAGTCTGTCCCTTCCAGTCTGAGAGCTGAGAACTTGGGAGGGAAAGTAGACCCCTTTGGTGAGCTGGGGGGCTTCCTGATATTTGAAGGTAAGCCAGTTGGTGTCTCCAGCATTAGTTAGATACAAATAACTGGATCAATAAATGCCCACTGTGGTTGAGATCATCGGAAAACCTCACAGTGGCCAGCGAGGTAGCACTTTCGTCTCTCCTCTGGCCCTTCTTCAGATCTATGAGACAACTGTCTCTGATGTTCAGTTTCAGCTCCTGGGGCATCTTTGGCAGTTTACCTGACAAAGGCACACTACAAGGAGAGTGTCTGCCCACATCCCAGGTGACCAGATCCTCTGTTCAGACCAAGTACCATGTTCCATTTTGAATGTCTCCTGCCTGCCTCAGAAACCTGTAACCAGTGATGTAGCAAAGATTAGCTTCATAAGTTCAGTAACCTGCCCTGGGTACCCAGAGGTACAGGTATTAAAGGGGAGGAAAGAGAGGCCAAGTTTAGAGTGGGTGGTTTCTGACGTCAGCCATTATGCCGTGTCTTGACACCTTCCCAGGCATGTCATAGCCAGAGAGAAGTGGGACTTGGCATTGAGAAGCTAGCACTTGCTGTGCCTCCGTTTTACTTCATGCACCACAAAAATCCTTTGGCATAGATAGAGCTCTTCTGATACAGACCTAGGTAATGGTCCAAGGCTTCCATAACCATCTTTATTCCTCTTATAGTTCCCAAGTATGTCTATCCCGATTTATATTTCTCTATCGACTTTAGAAAGAATTTTATACTTATAACAGTTCCACTGGTGAAGGAAATATTAGCATAGGTAGATGATTCTCAGAAAAGCAGATATAGGGTTTAATGATAGCAAGCATGAAGACTGAGTTTGATCCCCAGCACCAGTGTGGGGCTGGAGAGATGCTAGACAGGTAAGAGCACATGCTGGGCCAGCATGAGGATTGGAGTTGAAGCCACATGAAAATCTGGCATGAATATGTGCCCCTGTGATTACAGCTCTGTGTGGGGCAGAGACAGGAGAATCACTGCGTTTTTTTAGGAACCATCCTAACGCCAGGGATAGAGAGAGACACTGTCTCAAAGGAATGAAGTGGAGCGTAAGAAATCAAGACATCTGCTACCATCCGATCCTCCTCCAGCCTCTGTGTGCACACACAGGCATGTGCTCTCATACATACCTTATACATACATCACACACACACACACACACACACACGAGCACACTAGAAACAACAACAGCATATAATTAAAAAAGAAAGCCAAACATGGTGACACACATTTGTAAGCTCAGTGCTGGGGAGAGGGAGACACTTCCCAATCAGCCTAGACTAATCAGTAAGCCCCAGTTCCCAATAAGAGACCTTAGTAAATACACACACACACACACACACACACACACACACACACACACACACACACTGGACAGTTCCTGAGGAACACCCGACCTTCGGTTGTTACACACATAACCCTCCTTCACGTAGACATGTGCACCTGCATATACACATGACACATTCATGTATATACACATGCAAGATAAAAAGCCAATATCAAAAATAACTTTCTGCATAAGAAATAAGTCTCAACTGCCTTCAGAGGTAAATTAAAATATGTTCTATGATATTCTAAGAAATCTACACGTTTGATAATGTTTTTTAATGTTGCTGATGGGAATGAGTTACTACCAGCTCTTCAGAAAGACATTTAGCAGTGCTAATCCGAAATACATACATGTGTACTGCTGGATACATGGGCGTTTTGGTGAGGAAGGGTAACTGTCAGATACACCAGCATCCCTGTGAAATGAGTCAAAGAAAAGATTATTCATTAAGTATAACTTTTAATATAAAAATATTAGAAATAGCCCAAATGGCTTTCAGAAGTTAACTGAGTGGACAAACTGTAGTTCACTAGGTTCATGGGAGCCGTGGAGCTAGGAGAGAAAGCAAACACTCTTCTCATGGGAAGATCTGATCAAGGAAGAATCAAAAGGGAGAGCTTTAATGTGTTTCCTTAAACATAGGTTTGTCTGGGAGAGGAACATAGGAAATACATAAAATGGACTTTTAAAAAATTGAATATCTCTTTATACATGTGAATATATTACTTATTCAAGGCTGAGTTTAATTAACTTTCACAGTATGTGATTAAGGTGTACAACATGATACACATACATATGTATATGGTTCACATCTGTGATACTATAGGTGTGTGTATCCATCTCCATACAGTAAAATGTGTTACTGCTGTGTAACAAAAGAACAGAGCCATCATCTGTGGTTTTTAACTATAACATTAAGAAGTCCTTATCCATGCCTCCTGGCACATGCCTACTATAATTCCAGACATTCTACTCAAAAGGTAGAGACAGGAGAGTTAAAAAATTCAGGACAGCTTATGATATATAGCAAGATGCTGCCTAATGGGGAAAAAAAAACAGAAGAGGGAGAAAAGGAAAAAGATACCCCAGGACTACAGAGATGGTTCAGTGATTAAGAGTACTTGCTGCCTTCCAAGACAACCTGGGTTTGGCTCTCGGAATCCTTATCCGGAGACTCGCAGTCACCCCTAACTCCAGTTCCAGGAGATCAGATGCCCTCTTCTGCCTTCCATGGGCACATACATGGTGAACATACAAAAAGAAGCAAGCATGTGTATGCACACACACACACACACACACACACACACACACAGAGAGAGAGAGAGAAATAGGTAATTTATTTTAAGAAAAAAACCAGAATTTTCTAACCCGGTATTTCTTCTTTTCCTGAGTTACTTCCAAATACCCCATAGGCACATGGTCACTTCTGCCTCCTAACTAGATCTTTCTAACAATGGACTATTAAAACATATCCGCTCATTTCTAAATTTTAATTCCTTTATTATTATCGTGAGAGGGCCTAAGCACCGTGGTACATGCTGTAGAGGTCAGAGGACAATTTCTCAGCAGTCGGTTGTCACCGTCCACCTTGTGACTGCTGCACCTCATTCTCTGTACGTGTGTGAGCTTCCAGGCCATTTTCTTCACTCTGACCCTTAGCTTAGGAGTCTGTAGGCGGAGACTGTTGGTTCATTTCCCGGCCGCCCAGACACGAAATAATCACACAGAAACTACAATCTGGGATTGCAGATATGTGCCATGGCTTTTGGCTTTTCATGTACACTCTGGCACTCAAACTCAGGTCATTAAGCTTATACGACAGCCAGTTTTACCCACTGAACCATCTTGCCTACATTCACCCAGTTGTTATAACAAAGGGTAGGAGACCTCTGGACAAGATAGAGAAGAAAGGGCCATGAATTTATCCCAGTGTTTTCTAACTTGATGTCTTACTTAACCTATTCAGATAATTCTATGGAAAGTGGATTCCACTTGCTTCCCCCAAGGCGTATTGTAAACGGTACCAGAGCCCTTCAAAATGACAAATTGAAAAATAATTTTAGAATTCAGTTCCATTAATTCATACTAAGCATCCTTTTTGTGGCTGGGTCTGGGGACTTGGTAGTTGTACTTGAAGGCGAGTGCAGTCAGCTTTCTCTTAAATCCTGTCCCAGTCATTGTCATTGTCCTTGCCATCTTCTTCCTCCTCCTCCTGCCGTTCTCTCTCCCCTTCCCTTTTGCCTCCCTCCCTCATCTCTCTCCCCTCTCCTCCTTCTATCTTTCATACACACAGAGGTATTTCAAGTAAGAAAATATCCACTACATGTGAGACACTCTGTTTCTGTCAAGTAATATGCACCCAGAAGAATACAAATATCAGTAAACCGTCATAGATCAATGGTAGCTCTGTAACCAGCACCCAGAGAAAGATAATAGAAACACTAGCACCCACTAGTACCAGAGCTTCCCCTTGTGATCTCACCAGGGGTTTTCAGGATGCTTTGAATTTCTCCTGCCTTTTTCAAAGTCTTTGTGTTTCATGCTGCGGCTTGTACATAATGTCTACCATAATCATGTCAGATAGGAAGCATAAGTCCTAATGTTTGACAACACAGTAAGTTATCCACCGTTTACGAGAATTTATTACTCGTTTCACAACGAGATCAGGAAAAGGCATCCAGGGGCTCCCAACGTAAGCAAATGACGAATGTTTAAGGAGGAGATGCTAATGGTGTGACTTTGACCACCACACATTATATACATGTATGAGATCATCACACAGTGTCCAATAAATATATATAATTAGGAATGTAAGTAGCCTCATCCTAATTTATTACCCAATAAAGTGGCAGTTGTTTTTTTCCCCCTTTGCGCTTAAGGAAAGGCCGTAATTGGGTTACAAGTTACATTAAGGAGCAAGAACAAAGATAATAGTAGTTGTGGCTTTTAATATTTCAATTATTGGAACTTCTATACTGAATTCACTTGCATGCTATGATGAAAATCAGAAAGATTTCTTCATTTGGGGTATTTCATTCCTAGCATATGAATGCCATGTGTTCTGTCTTGTTGGCCCTTGCTCTCTCTCACACACTCTTGATTGCAGCATCCAGGGCTCCCAAACCAGTTCCCACCTAGTTACTAGCTCATCCCACCATCCTCGTGGTTAGATATGTATTGAGATTGGGTACTTCCAAGAGATATGGCTGTACTGTGCCCTTTATTTATTTGTGTGGCTGATAAAGGTTCAATATATACGGGTAAATTGTTATTGCCTAACTGTTCTTGTTCTTGGAGGAATTTTTTTTCCCTAGGTCTTAAACACAGTTATAGATGTTGCCTTTTCTCAGAGTCATGAGTTAGGCTCACCAAAGGCCTGTGTTCAAGGAAAATTGCTGGCATGAGCATAGAACGTTTTAATTCAGAGGTGAAAAGATTATGGGATAGGTTAAATATAGTGGCCACTCATTATGGCTTTTGGATTTATGAAAAAGAACTCCAAGGATCCCTTTGCCTTCAAAGGCTTCTGGGTCCTCTGTATCTCTGTGTGCATCCATCCCAGAGGCAGAAACAAAATGGCTTTAGAACATGATGGCTTTGAAAAGGAACTCAGATGTGTGCCCAGGCGAGGCTGGTTGAGTCTTTTCTTCTGTGGATTCTGGTAGAGTTCTGGAAGGAGAGTTTCCCGGCCGGCGGTGCTCTAGGGGCGCAGCTCAGAGGCACTCACTGCTCAGAGACCAGTTTGCTAATCAAAATTTTTGTAATGGATTCAGAGTCTTGACCTATCCTCTGCCAGATCATTCATTTAGCATCGTTGACACAGGATCTTACCATGTATGTCAGTGGACCTGGCACTACATGTAACCCAGGTTAGCCTCAAATTCAGACTCTTCCTGCCACTACCTCTCAAGTACAAAGATGAAAGGCACAAAGCAGCCTACTCGACATTTTTTTCAAGTATGAGTGTATGTATGTATGTGTATGTATGTGGGGTGCACGTGTGTAACGTTGATAAACACCCAGTCCTATTACCTCCTACATTTTGACACACTTTCTACCTGAAAAAGCGATTTGACTAAAATGGCTAAATATAGTTTTCTTTGGGTTCTGCCTGGGCTTCATTGTGCCTCTTGGTATGGACTGGTGACCTTTACTGAGTTTAGGAATACACGGGCCATGGTATACTGCTGGCTTGTTTCTCTTCTGGGGATTCCAACCAGGCATAGATTGTGTGGTACGATTTGTTCCACAGATCCTCAAAAGTCCTGTCTTGGTTTTTCTTTTTCTCTTGGCAATTTAGTTTTCTTTCCATGATTTCTACTGTTTTTACTTCAGCATCAACCCTTTGCTTTGCCCATTTCATTCTGGTGTATTCTTTTTTTTTAAAATGTAGACCACCATCACAACCTCCTCCTTTTTTTAAAAAAAAATTTATTATGCATACAGTGTTCTGCCTGCATGTATGCCTGCAGACCAGAAGAGGGCACAGATCTCTTTTTAGTTGGTTGTCAGTCACCATGTGGTTGCTGGGAATTGAACTCAGGACCTCTGGAAGAGTAGCCAGACTCTTAACCTCTGATCCATCTCTCCAGCCCCATTCTGATGTATTCTGAATTCTGGCTTTTCCCTTTTTGTTCATACTTTTAGTTCTTTCTGCAGAAATTGTCTCTGTCTTCTTTCATGGTGTCATGTGTTTGCTTCTGTCCTGCAGCATAGTTGTTTTTCTGTCTTAGATGATAACACCAAGACCCTGCGCATCACAGTGAGACCCCCCCCCCCAATCTTACAAAACAACAAGACTGAAACTGGGGCTTACAAGTTTTTGAGTAGTAATAAACCTCTTTAAAGGACAGAAAAGTCCCATGGCCACTCCCAATCCTGGTGGAATGACAGGAGGAGGAACCAGCCAAGCTTGTATGTTTCCTTTTGAGCTTTGCTTCTAAGCTTTGGTCACATTGCTGTGAGTACTGGCTTGCTGTAATTGTCCACATTACAATAGAAGTCTTAGAAAGGGGAAATATTGTCGTAGAGAAAGGAGAACAAAGACAAGCCTTGGCCATTGATGGCAGAACAATGATATCCACGCTCTGCTTTCCTGTCACTGGTAGAAGCACACTGGAGTGTAGTCCATGTTCACTGTGCCTTTCACATTAACTGTAGACCCATTGTGATGGTCATGCATTTGTGTGACTCGAATTTGTTTCTTTAGGGAGTTGATCACCGTGGTGACCCAGACCTTTGTTTCTGTGGTCCTTGTTTTCAGATTTGTCTGGATTTGTTGCTGCAGTCTTGCAAGTTGTATAGAACACCTTGCTGAATTACAGCGCAGGTCACTTCACCTCTTTCTTCACTGAGTCTCAGACTAGAAGTTAAAGTTACTCACTAAGCATATAGGGAGTACATAGTGTGACATTAAACTGACTTGTCTTTCTTAATTTTTTATTAATTATTTTTTTTTATTTTACATCCTAACCTGAAGTCGCTTTCCTGTCCTTCCCCCCCGCATCCCTCCTGCTGCCTCCATCCCCTCCTCCTGTTTCTGTTTAGAAAGAGGCAGGCCTCCCTTTGGTGTCAATAAAGCATGACATATCGACTTAAGGTAGGATGAAGCTCCTTCATTTGTGTTAAGGCTGGGAAAGGCAACCAATATGGAGAACAGGTTTCTAAAAGCCAGCTCGGGTGTTAGGGACAGGCCCTGATCCCTCTGCTAGGAGTCCCACAAATTTTGAGCAAGCTGTACAACTGTCACACATATGTAGAGAGCCTAGATCTGTCCCATGCAGGCTCCCTACCTGTGGGTCCTATGAGCCCTGGTTAATTGTTTCTGTGGGTTCCCTCGTGATGATCTTGACATGCTCCCTTCCCCCCACGCAGCTGGTACAATCCTTCCTCCCTCTCTTCAAAAGGATTCCCAGAGCTCTGCCCAGCGCTTGGCTGTGGATCTCTGCATTTGTTTCTATAAGTTACTAAATGAAGGCTCTCTGATAACAATTAGTGTAGTCTCCAATCTGATTACAGGAGGTGGTAAATTCAGGCACCCTCTCCACTATTGCTAGAAGTCTTAGCTGGGGGTCATTTTTGTGGATTACTGGCACCAGGTTTCTCCCTAACCCCCGAAATGCCCACCCCTAATTATTACTCTTCCCTCTATCCCAACCCCAACCTGCCCAACTTGATCCCTCATTTTCCCATTTCCCCACACCCAGTTTACCTAGGAAATCTCTTCTATTTCCCTTTCCCAGGGAAATCCATGTATCCCTCTTAGGGCCTCCTTGTTTTGTAGATTCTCTGGGGCTGTGGATTTTAGCCTGGTTAGTGTTTGCTTCACGTCTAATAGTTAGTTATGAGTGAGTACACACCGTGTTTGTCTTTCTGAGTCTGGATTACCTCACCCAGGATGTTTTTTTCTTAGTTCCATCTATTTGCCTGCAAATTTCATGATGTCATTGTTTTTTGGTTTTTTACAATGTTTTAAATGAGTAATACTACATTGTGTAAATGTACCACATTTTCTTTATCCATTCTTTGGTTAAGGGGCATCTAGGTGGTTCATAAGTTTTGGCTATTATGAATAATGTTGCTATGAACATAGCTAAGCACGTGTCCTTGTGGTATAATTGAACATTTTTTAAGTATATAGTCAAGATTGGTATAGCTGGTTCTTGAGATAAATTTATTCCCAATTTTCTGAGAAACTTCCATATTGATTTCCAAAGTGGCTGTGCAAGTTTGCACTCCTGCCAGCAATTGGAGGAGTGTTTCTTTGTTCCACATCCTCTTCAAGATAAGCTGTCGTCAGTGTGTTTGATCTTACTGGCTTGTCTTCTTTGTGGTTATTTAAGCATTATACTAAAAGTAGGATTCAGTTAAACCTGTGTGTGTGTGTGTGTGTGTGTGTGTGTGAGAAAGAGAGAGAGAGAGAGAGAGAGAGAGAGAAGAGAGCATGGCATTTGTCCCCAGCCTGATGTTTTGTGGTCCTAGTTAATAGGAAAGCCCTGCAGATTATGCCCTTGCTCCTAGACAGATCAGGATCAGTGTGTTGTGTAGCAGAGGCTGTTAGTTCGTTCCTGGCCACACAGAAACTGTATTAATTATAGCACTGCCTGACCAATCACTTAAGCATATTGCTAGCTGGCTTTTATATCTTAAACGAACCCATTTCCATTATTTTGTATTTTACCCTGAGACTTGTGGTTTACCAGTAAGGTTTCCGGGCATCTGTCTCCTTAGGCAGCTACATGGCATCTCTCTGACTCTGCCTTCTTTTCTTCTCTATCTCTGCTTGGAATTTCCACCTTGTTTTATTCTGTGCTGTCATAGGTCCAAAGCAGCTTCTTTATTAACAAATGACAATAAAACATATTCACAGCATACATAGGGGAATCTCACATCAGTCTTACTTGGACACAATGTTTTCACAGTAGACTTTAAATTTTTCTTCTCAGATCATAACATCAATGGAAGTTCCGAACATAGTTTGTAGAAATGTAAAATTCAGTGGATTCTGTGCCCCTTTGATTCAGGGAACATGAAAAATTCCCAATTAGGTCGCTGTTCCATGAACCTGAAATGCATCTTTCTCATCTCCAGTGAGGGTTTGGGAGAAGTGCTCTAACCTGGAAGCCTTTGTGGTTACAACAACGTTCCTTAGGTATCCTGCTTGGTGCGCTAATGCATTTCGTTGAGCGTACTCTTCTCAGCTGCCAAACTTATTCAAGGACTGTCCTTGTTTCCCAGTCCAGGAAAATAAGCTGATCAGCTGTCATATCTCCCCCCAAAGAAAAAAAATACAACAAACTGCCTAGACTGCAGAGCAAAGGGAAAGTCAAACCAATATGTTACCTTCCTTTCTGCGTGTACTGAGGCCGTAATACTGTGTACTGTTTCTCAGCACTATCTGTGGAAATCTCATCACGTTCTGTTTTAATCTTGAATTAAAGAAGGGCACAGTTAGCAATGTCTTCTGTTATCCACCTCTGGGTGTATCACTAAGGCTGAGTCTTGTTCTCCCTCCCCTCTTACTGCAAGCATTTGGTAGTCTGGTTTAGGTGGTGTGTTCTGCAAGTAGCTACTTTTCTTTATTGTGGGAATTTCTCTTAGAGCTCTGTCATGCTTTTGCACAGACAGAATACAAGCACGTATGTGATTTTTGACAGTAGCGGGGATCTATGTGGAGTAGGGAGCTTTTCAAAGCGTTTTGCAGCCAATATGTTTACTCTACTCCGCCAGCCATGCAGGGTGATAGGGTATATCACCAGTTCTCGAAATGGGCTGCAACAGGAGGTCAGAATGGAGCATAGATTTTCTAACACAGCATGTTAGATGAAATGATTCTGTGTACTTTGAAGTGGAAAATTCAATCAGAATTTTCCACACTTTTTAGTTAAAGCAACACTGTTGCTTATTGACGAAAGGTGGGCTCAGGAAAAGGCAGCATCAGACACAAGGGATCTAGCATATAGTTCCTGGGCATAGTAAACTATAATCTTTTTGCTTTGTAAATTAATGAAAGCCACATAAGATTTAAAAAAAACAAGAGCTGCTTAAAACATATGGCTATAGAGCGCTTGGGGCAGATGCGGGTATGTGCAGTATGTGTTTGGATGGTATGGTATTGGAGCCCTTTAAGAAGTTGGCTTTTCATTAAGAGGTGGTCTTCATGCTTGATAAATGGCAATTTCAAGTGCCTAGATAATCCATTTGGGTTTAAATAGAGCTATTTGGAAAGCACCTGAGAGTCCTATCAATAATGCAAGAATGGAATAGATTCTCTAAGCTTGCATTGAAGTAGGCTTAGAGTGTATTTAAATTCGTTACTAGTTTTTAATCTGTCTTTCGGTATGCTGAACATATAGATCAGCATAATAACTCATTATGGCTGAATCCTTGGCATTCTGCAAAGGCAAAACCCTGGGGTTGCTGTGTCAGATGTGTGCATACATATTTCAGATCGAATGGTAACAATGGGAGAGGGCTTGCTCTGGGCCACATCCATCGCTAGGCGTTTCATGTGTATTCTTTTATTGAACCCTCCTAACAACAGAGAACTGTAATTACCACTGATGAAAGAGAGTCACAGACAGGGCACACAAGCTGCCCAAAGTCATGGGCAAAATGAGGCTGGCGCTCACCTTGCCGTGCAGACTCTGGAGTCTTCTGATCCACTGAACCTTGCTGCTTTTTGGAGACTCTGCCCACCCACCCCACCCTGTCAGCTCATTCATCCTGATGATCCCAAGGATGCATGGGTCGTCATATGGGACTCAACTTCTAAAATATGTATGTGTATGTGTATATGTATGTGTATATGTATTTCTCAATGGCATGCGAGTCTTTCACAGTCCAGTTTAGCCACTCTTTTGGAATTTTGACTGATAACACAGTTAAATGTGTGTGATTCTGCTTGCTTTTTCTTCTGTTTAAACCTAGTATGAAAATGATAGGGACTTTTTTTTAAAAAAAGGGAGGGTACAAATTCATCAACTTGTCTAAATAATGAGATGCTTTGAGTGACCTTGTAGGTTCCCCAGCCTCAGTAGGCTCAGATTTGTCTTGCTTCCAAGTTTGTTGTCTCCCTCCCATGCCCAACGCTTTGCTTACATTTTTCTACATTATCATGTGGTTTAGTCATTGTGTTCTCAGCTATGTTCTATGGGAAAGAATCCGGACTCAGTAGTCCATTTCATACTTGCAAGGCAATCCAGAGAATTCGGCCCAAGGACACACAACCTTTGCTCCAGTGCAGTGTACACATCAAGCCAGTGCTGTCTAGTGTGCTTGTTAAGTTTGCGAAAGGACCTTCTAGGTGCGGTTCCATGGAAACCAGAGTGGACACCCCCGCCCCTTCACCAGTATTGCAGGTGGCTGTGTTCATGTGGGGCGAGTGTAGAGAGCTACCGCTTGGCAATCTCTTTCTAGTTTGGATAACAACAATAAGTTACATTAGGAACATCTTCTTCAAGCTCAAATTGAAATGTCCACCCCAGTCGGGGTCCTTGTGATCACGGAAAGATACAAGGGACCATTTGAATTCGAAGGGAAGATTGTGTCTTTTAGCAAAAAGACCAGAAGTCAGTCTTTGGGAAGAAGCAATTAAAACCTCAGAGCCTTTTATCGCTTTTGATGCTTAGAAAAAGCAGAAAACCTCCCTGCATGGAAATATTTTCTGCTAATTAACTGTCACAAATGCGATGCCATTAAGCTCCGAGTCTCTTTGGTTAACTTCAAAGTCATTAGTGCACACTGTGAAGCTCCCCCAAATTTATTTTAGGAAAAGGGATACAAATTGACAGATCTGTAATCAATGTCTCCAAGGCTTGTTTCTGATGGAACATAGGTCAGCTTACAAGCTCCTTGGTCCTAGTATCTGGACCTTCACTCGGCATCTGGGTCATCTTGGCATGTGCCGTGTGTTAGGTCCACAGTTCGAGCTGACTGGTAGAAGTCAGTGGGAAGGACTTTGGGAAGATGTCTAACCCGACATGTCCTTACCTGCAAGGAATAGAAAATGGGTATCTCACGCATGAAAATGGGTATGACAGAATTGTCCACAGTGACTGTGCAGCATTAGAACAGCATTGTCAAGGACAGAGGCTGCTTTTGTCCGCTCTCCGCTGTCCTTAATGCAATGCTTTGGGCATTGGCGGACTGTCGCATAATTTTCGAGATTCAGCCTCCCTATTTGGAAAATACTGGTAATCTTTCCATGCTTCAGGATCGTGGTAAGGCTTCCTAGAAGTCAGTGAGAACACACATGGCACAGCCTAGCCCTGCAGTAGTGGCCGTGGTAGCACCATTTTTGCTAGTGGTACCTGGAGTAAAGGTGTGATCTAGGAGACAGGGCACCCGTCTTCCTCGCAGGTCCCAATTCCAGCATGCTTCTATCTGTACACTGGAGAAAATACTAAAAATAAAAGAAAGGAAAGGAAAAAAATATTCAAGTTGAGTATACTGGTGAGATGACTAGGCAGTTAAGGGTACATGTTACTTTCCCATAGGACCCGAGTTCACTTCCCAGCATCCACATGAGGGGAGGCGGTTGGAGGCTGGGCAGGGGAGGCAGGGCAGGGGAGGCTTACCACTGCCTGAAATCCAAGGGGATCTGTTACTTCTGGGTTCTGAGTGCACATGTACTCGTGTGTACATAACCACACACACACACATGTACGACACACACAGACACCACATATGCATCACACACATACACACAGCACTTAGCCTCTCTCTTATACACATACACATACACACACACACAATATAAATCTTTAAAAAATATTTTTGAAAATGTAGATTCTTTATTCTGTCACAAATAGGATCTATTACTTCCTAAGTGAAATACATCCAAATCAGTTGTTTATGTTACTGAGCCATCTCTCTTTACAATAAATTTCAGTCCTATTAGAGACTTACATTCACATTATCGATTATTTGAATATGTGAGCCATTAATCTCCATGGTCTGCATTCATTTTGCATGTATATTTTGTGTTGTCTTTTGCATTTAAATAGAGAGAATAGCCTGAAGAAAGTAGACTTGTGGGTATTAGCTTCATAGAGTTTTTCAAGCGCTCCCTTGAGCTCATCTACCAATAAATTTCCTCACTAAAACAGCCCTTCAGAACAGTGACTGCTGGATAAACCATGAGGTAGCCTTAGTAAATAAAAATGATTCATCTCACCAGAGGGTTTAAACCCTCTGTCCCTGGTCAGACAGCCTTCTCCTGCCCTGCTTCCGGATTCTATAAAAAGCCTTTTCTTTTTGTATTAAGGTTGTCAGTACTTTTAATGGAACCTTAGAATTACTATCTGATTTTTGAAAATCAGTTCATAAAAGGATATTGATTCTTTATATTAGGGGCAGTGGAAGTGTTGTTTATAGAGAACTCTGTTGGCAAACTGGTCTTCCCGGATGGGGCGTGGAATCCAGTGGTCAGTAAAACCCATCTGACGTCTGGCTTGAGAGATAGCTGTTTAAAACGTGAGCGCAGTGATTAGTAATCCATGCTGGGTGGGGCAGCGATTTGGGGGTGCATAAATGAGAGAACGGGAGGCGGGAGTGAGGCTCTTCCTGGTGGGGTTCTTCCTAATTGCTTCGTTTTCATTCCCTGGCATTGGTACTCACTTCTTTCCCAGGGCATTTTCCTGGGTAATGAGAAGACTTTGAAATCAAATCGGGCTTTCAAACACTGAGGATGCTTGCCCCAGTGCTGATGGAGAATCCTATAGACTTAGAATGATTCTAAAAGGTGTCTCATATCCACTATATTAACTCTCTTCTTAGAAGCTTATGAACATTGTAGCTTTTATTGATTCCAGGGAATTGGACCCAACAGTAAGCAATAAAAGTCGATGGTAACTTTCTTCCCATATAGGGGTTTGCAGATCAATATTTTGAATTTACTGTAATTTGCTGGTAATGAGTGGGAGAAGGGAAAGCATTGTGGGGCCTTTTGGGGCACAGCTGTGCAGTGTGGCCTAAAAATCTCAGCTCACTGAGGGTCAGAGGCTTGCCCCAGTAGCAGGAAACACAGTTAAGAGGCAGGGTTGATACGCTTATTTATCAGAAAGGCTTCCTAAGTTTATTCTAAGGACAGAAAGAGAAGTCAAATCTTGCTCACAGTTACCTTGCTTTTATCCAGATGTGGAAGGAACTTCTAATTTGCATTTTCTTAAGAGCAGTTACATTCAACATCTTGCATTGGTGTTTGATGTCCAAACAGAGGATGGCCCTCTTAATGGAATAACTAACTGGGTGTGTCTTTGCTGGAGTCTTCACTGAACTGAGGCCAGGTTCAAGTCTCAGGACCAGCAGGATGAAGGCATCCGGACTGTTGCTCATGACCTTGACCCATGTTATGTAGGCCTGCCTGCCTTCCTCAGAGTCTGAGCACATATTTAAGGTGGAAAGTGCTGGCATCTAGGGTATTGAGAACTGTCAGCACAGAGCATCGTGAGCACACTGTTGTGGTTCTGGATGTGTCCTGGGATGGGGTGGGCGAGCCTAGTTTTGTAGCTCAGGAGACTGAGTTGTGAAGGAGGCAGGGGAGGTTCTGCAGGGCGCTTTGTAGCATTGCCTTGTGTTGGAATAAAGCTGTGGCTGTAAGTTTGTCTTTTTGTGTATGATGGATTTGTGTTTATTTTGCGTGTGTGATGTGTGCATGTCTTTCTCTTCTTTCTCCCCTCCCCCCTGTGTTTGTGTGTGTGTAAACCAGAGACAGCCTCAGATGATGTCCCTTAGATAAACATCCACTTTTTTGTTTGTTTGTTTGTTTGTTTAACTTGAGTTCTGGTGCTTGAACTCAGATCCTTGAGATGGTTTTAACGGACCATCTCCCCAACACAATAAATATATCTTTAAGCATTAACCCCAATGGATCTAATCTTTTTTATGTTGTAGCTTCTTTTGTTTCAGAAAGCTTGATTTTTCCAGTATTACCCACAATAGTTTCTGTAACTCTTGAAATTGACACAAAAATTCTCCCTAGAAAGAGTTCTTTTGTTTTTTTGTGAAATTGAACACATCGTGTACAATATGACTGTGGGCCAGAAGCTGTTAACCTTGAGGTCACTCGTGCACATGGCATGCCACATAGTAGACACTCAATGAAGTGCAGCTGTCAATCACATATGTGTTCGTTATTGCTCAGCAGAGCTCCGCAGAGAAGCGCGCAAACTTAGCCTCCAGTGGACTTCTCTTTGGCAATACTGAGAACACACGTGCCTGATTTCCAGGATTGATGTTCTGACATCAAGGGCATAATGCGTTAGGAAGTCTCCCAAACCACAGTAATTGATTGGCAAGGAAGCTTGTTTTTCTTGCTCATTTACTTAGAGTTAGCTGATTATTTGGCGTGTTATGCCTTTTCTACCGGAGGAAAAAGTCTGTGTTAAAAAGTAACATGCTCGCAGGACTGTGCTTCAAATAAAATCAGACTCTGTAAAAGCAACTGAAGTGTGAAATCTGCTTAGAAGAAGCTAGCCAAGTCAGGTGTGCCTCTCATTTCCAAGAGATGCTGGCAGGGTACTAGCCACTCTGAAGTCCCTTTGAAGACAACATGAGGTGAGGCTGGGACAAATACACCCAGCTATACCCTGGTAAGGAAGGCACTTTCTGTTCCCTGGATCAGGCAGGTGCGGATTTAAGGATACGCTAAGACATTTGCCACCGGTCCTTCATTGGTGAAACAGGAATAATGGTGAAGATGAAATAAGCCAGTGTTTGCCAACATGCATGAAGTCAGCGTCCACCATGATATTTGTGATGTAGGCGAGTTCACTGTAGACACACACCGTTTACGTGAAAAGTGCAGAGTAGAAAAGGAGATTGTCACGATGCTAACTTCCACACAAGCCTGGGAGACTGGCTTTGCCCGTTTCTTTGCAGCCCTGTCCCTGCTCCTATACTCTGGAACCCTGTTGGTAACTTACACATTTTACTGTTCCCTAGTCCATTTCAGATTTTCAGTTTTTGTCTTCTGAAAGCCCTCTGTGCTTTTACATCCCAAAGCCCCCTTTCCTCGTCTATGGGTAGCACTCTCTCCTTGTCCATCATGGCCCTTCTGACTTTCCCAGAAGCCAAGCATGTCTTCTCGTACCCTTGCGATGCTGTGTGCCCAGTCCTATCTTTAGCCTGCCCAATACTGCCTGCCTTTCTCTATCTCACCCTTGGTCCTGGTGCTCAGCCATGCTCTCCGGATATTAGCATGGGCCTCTAAGACATCCTTACTCATTTGTCATCTGTCACCTGGCCATGTTCTCCTGTTGACATGCTCCATGGAGTCCCCCTTGCACAGGATAAATGCGGGCTCTTTGAATAGAGTCCATAATGTGGCCACACCCCTGCCTTTGCACTCTGTCCTGTTGAGTTTTCTTTCTTTTATACTTCCCAGTCATTCTAAGGGTTCATCCCTACCCATCCTGCCCTCCACCTGCAGTACTTCCTCAGTACTTCCTCAGCCTGCCCTGAGGCTGCCTAGCTAACCTTTTCCTTTCAGTAGGAGGAGCATGCAAAGGACACCAGTAGAGTATTGTGTCACTTGGGAATTTCTGAATCATAAAAACAAAACACAACTGGTTTAAGCCACAATAGACTTCTTTGGTTCATGTATCCTTAAAGTCCAGAAATATGCAAGGCTGGATCCATTGTTTCACAAGGGTCACCCAGTGCCTGACTACTCCCCGTCTTCCCCATCCACCTTTGATGCCCATCGTTAGCTCCCTGCCTCTCCTGCTAACTCTCTTGGATGAGGCACACGCTCCAGCCACTATTACCATCCACCACCATGAGGCGAAGAGATGCTCTTCTCCCCAAGCAAACATTGTTTTACATCCGCTTTGTCCAGGTTGGACCACATGTTGTCTCTTAACTCGTTCCATTGGTCAGGGAAAATGAGCTCTGCTATTGCTCACTTTAGTCAGTGCAGTGATTCTCAGCTTTCCTAGCACTGAGGCCCTGTGAACAGTTCCTCCTGGTGTGATGGCCCCCACAGTAACATTATTTACATTACTATTTCATAACTGTAACACTATTATCAATTGTAATACACATATCTGGGTTTTCTGATGGTCTTAGGCAGCCCCTGTGAAAGGGTTGTTTTGCCCCCCAGGTTGAGAGCTGCCTAGAAGCTATGGACCGTGTTGGTTCCAACAGAAGTTGCCATCTTGTATAACAGGGAATGGCATGTCACATGGGTGAGGGGCGGTGCCTCAGGAAACCCAGCATGCCCATCCTTTGATGTTGAATACATTGAAGAGCCCTCCTGTATCCCGGGTCTTTTCACACTGCATTTTACACTGAGTGGAGTCCTTTATTCCCAGAGATGGCATGGTCTCTGCCATGTCAACCTTTACTAAAAAGTGTGTGATTGAATAAAGGAAACCCATTTCGCTTGCTTTAATCCCCAAATGTGCCCTTGCCTTCACCCTTGACAGAAGATTTTTGCCTTCACGGAAACTGAATTTATAGACCCACAAGTGAATAACTTCATGTTTACTCTGAAAATGTGTCCGTTTCCCTTGTGCTCGGGCAAAGCTGATGTCCACTTTGTCCCCCACATCATCCTCACCATTGTTTGACGACCCCCCTTCTCTTCAGCCTCTCATATCACCTCTCTGGCACACTGGCTGTGGTTTGGGATATGGTTTCTTGGTGTGTTCCCCAAAGGTTTATTTCTTGTAAGCTTGGTTCTTGGCATGTCAGCATAGAGAGAAGAGGAGACCTTTAAAAGGTAGAACCTACTGAGAAGTAATTAGTTATTTCTATCAGGGTTGCTGTACTCACAGGATAAGATGTGTTCAGGGGGTGTGGCCATATACAGGATGCCATCTGCAAGAGGTATAACTGTACCTCTGATGGGACCTTGGGTCCTACCAGAGTGGATTATTACAAAGAGAGTTATCCTAGCCTCCGTGTCCCTCTTGACTTTCTCTCTCACTACGTACTCTGTTCTGCGCATACTCTAAGCACTGCTACCGTCCACCATGAGGCCAAGAGATGTTCTGACTTGGATCCCCAGCCTCCTGAATTGTGAACTTCACAAACCTCTTGTGTTTAAGAACTATTCCACCATAGGTATTTTGTTGTAGCAATAGGAAGTGTTCTGACATCCTCTTATTTTCACAATGGATATATGTAGGAAAATGGATGACGTGTGTGTGGGGGGGAGGGGTATATGTGGAGGAATATGTACAAGCCTGTGCATGTGAGTTGAGGCCAGAAGAGAAGTGTGGTGGCCTGCTCTGTCACCACCCTTACCTCTTGAAACAGGGTCTCTTATTGAGCCTGGTGCTGGATTGGCAGCCGGCAAGTCCTAACAATTCTGCTGTTTCCATCCCCAACAGTGTTGGGGTTACGGGTGTATTGTGCACACCTGACTTTTTAGGTCAATACTGGGGATCTGAACTCAGGGTCCTGTGCTTATGTAGCAAGTGTTGATACCAAAATGAGCCAGCTCCCAGCCCTCAGTTTAGTTTCTCACGCTGTTATCTGATGGGCTTATTTCTCTGGTCAATTGCTAGTGTCCCGTGGACCTTTTCCATGGCAGTGCTCAGTATCCTGTCCAGACAACCAGTTGCTTTTATGATTGTAGATAGAAAAGGGGAACTAGCAAGAAGCAAGGCGATGCTTTGGGATCCTGTACTTGCCTCCATGCCCCTTGGATTTCACAGGTGTGGTCTAGGTAAAGGTGTACACTTTTAAACTTTTCTACAAATATCTACTTTTTCTATTTTTACTTTCTTTGTCCAGAAAGCTGTGTGCTTCCGGGACAGTTTCCCGAAGCTTTCAAGAGTTGGGAATCAATGTTGCCTTCTTCTCTGGTTCAGAAGGAAGGAGTACTATGTGCTTCAGTTCTATGACAGAAGCCTTTCTGTCCTCTGCCTTCAGGCCTGACACTTGGTAAGAGTCAAGAAAGTGAGCCAAGCCTGCCTTTAGGAGAGCTGCCCTCTGGGTGACCCCACCCCTGACTGCTGTTCCGCCCATGTTTGGCAGCGAGCATTTGGCTGCAGAATCGTGTCACCGTGCCTGTCAGACTGGTGTATAGGTCTTTCACCTATACCACTTCCCGCTCACACAGGAAGTAACACCACAGCTCAGCTCTCACTATGGGAATGACGGCCTAGTTAATTAATGTTTCTTAAAAAGAAAAACAATTCTTCAAGCATAAGGTTTATGCAAACTGGTAGACTTTAAAGTGATTTAAAATAACTAACCTCTAATAAACAGTTGCTACAGTTCTCTCTCTCTCTCTCTCTCTGGCTCTCTAAGGGTGGTGCTAAGGCATTTTTAATGTCACTTCCCGGGTGACATTAATGTATAGTCAGGTTTCAGAATCTCCGCTTCAGCCAAGCCGACCAGTGCTCAGAACTTCTGTTTGAGCAGAATGATTCATCCCTGTCATTTTCTCTCCCCTGTTAGCATTTGCACACCCAGGTGAGACTGTGCAGTTTTGCACCTGCCGAAGCCTCTTTGTTCATTGCCCATCTGGGTCTGTGTCCCTGAGTAGTTTTTAAGTAGGCTGCATTTCGTTTTGTCCCCTACATCATATGTTCCCATCTGTGGCCTGAAATGTCACTACTGTGCACATCCTGGTTTTTTGAACTCTCCTTAAATGAATAGGAAGGGCTAGCAGGTGTCGTCACCCTCAGTGTCAAGATGAAGATGCTGGTGACTAAAGGAAGACACAGCCTCCTCCTTTCTGGAAGGTTCTGGGAGATAGTTTGTTCTGACCTAATTTCTGATGCTGCCCAGTCATCTTGTTGCCACAGAGCATGGTGGTTTGGGCCCACAAAAATATCTTTCCATGTCAGCCCCCTTCAGTTTCTGTTGCGTTGAAGAGCCCCAGCTCATGCTAGTCTGGCACCTCTCTCTTGCTTCTCCCTGGGTCCCTCTCCTGCCCATCTCATCTCCTTCCAACTCTCCTCTCTTCCCTGCCCCCACACTTATACTTCTCCATCCCATCCTAGGTGCTGAGGACTCCAGCGTTTGTCTCTAGTCCCAGCCCCTTTCTTGAACCCAGATTCACCCATCCATCCACCTGTGCAGACACTTCAGTATGATAGCCCCATAGGGACAATTATGGTGTCACACATTCGTGCTGAGCTTCTCTTCCATCAAATTCCGCGTACCTAGGGCCCCTGATTTTGACTCCTCTGTGTGTTTTCTTTTATGCTTCACTTCCAGCTCTTTAGTACAGTGTAGATACATTCTTCATATAGAAGTACCTAATCTTCATTGCTGGCCTACACAGTCTTTTCCCACTTAGACCATTTCTTTAGCTTTCTGAATCATTGCATTAAATAAAGCCTTCCAACAAACTTGAATATTTTAATTACTTGTTCATATCTTTCCTCTATCACTGTCAATATCCCCCCCCATTTAATTTACTTTAATTGGAGGGAGATAATTTTAGATTTCTTGAACATCAGAGAATTCCAGTATATCCTCTTCCCAGGTTCCCCAAATGTCAACATAGCATATTCCATAACCTTGATACATTTTCACAATGAGGAAAGTCACACTAGTGCTTTGTTAACAACTCAACTACAGACATAGTGTTGTTGGTTGGTTTTGAAAGACAGAGTCTCACTGTGTAGCCCTGGTTGGCCTGGAACTCATAGAGATTCACCTGCCTCTGTCTCCCAAGTGCTGGGGTTAAATGCTTGGTAACCTAGTCCTGCGTTCTCCTCAACTGTGTTTTATCACTGGGTTGTGAACTAATATGCTTTTCTTGATCCATTATCTAAGCCAGGATTCTACACTGAATTTAGCATCCTACCTTGTCAGTGTACTCTGATCTCTGATGGTTTCTTTTCTGCTCCCATACATTTTTGTGAGCTTTGTTTTATAGGCACTGGAACCTCTGTCTCTCTCTCTCTCTCTCTCTCTCTCTCTCTCTCTCTCTCTCTCTCTCTCTCTCCATGATGCTTTTTCCTAATGACAGTGGAGTTAGAGAATTTCAGGAAGACAACCAAAGTGAGAAGTGACCTCATCCTCCATCAGAGGGTACTTGATGTCATCACAACCTGCCCCCATGATGTTGAATGATCATTTGATCAAAGAGGTGTCTGTGGGGTCCTCCTGGAAGGGAGTTACTAGTCACTGAGTCCAGCCCTCCTCAAGGAAGGCAAATTAAGGACTAACACTTGGTGGAGGGGGTAATATACAACACTGTTGGGATCTCTGTGTGTCTCCATTCACTCATAGACACAGTTTCCTGATTTCTTAAGAGAATAGTTCAGAAATTTCTAAATATATGTGGGGTGTGCAGTGGTATTGCTTTGTGTATATATAGCTACCTAATACCTAAACACTATAAACGTTTTTTTTAAATTACACCTGTGAGAACTTCTTAGACATATACAGCATTGCAATTTACTGTCTTCATGAATAAAGCAAGGCATCTTCTTCCCCATTGGAGGCTGCAGTTGACTGGCAGAGGCACACACTCACTCACTGGAGGCTGCGGTTGACTGACAAAGGCTTACTCTCACTCACTGTGATTGACAGGCAGAGGCTCACTCATTGGACTTCTCTTGTCATCTGAATTCTGCACAGGTTCTCTTCTTAAATTCGAGGAAACTTTTGATATCCTCAGTTTGTCTGTCAGTCTATCTGTCCTCTCCCCTTTTTGAAACAGGAGACTTGCTGTAGCCCAGAGTGGATCAAGACATCCTCCTGCCTCAGCCTTCTTAGTGCTAGGGTTATGTATATGCATACTGTACATGGCCACTCTCAATCTTACTGAGTGATCCCAAGAAAAGACAAGTCTCTGAAAAGATTATGCTTCATACTGATTTTCAACATAAGTATTTATTATTTTTATAAATGGAGCAACGAAGAAAATAATGATAAATGGCATTCTAAAATATATTAAACCACTGAGAACAAATATGGTGGCTCATGGCCTATAATGCTAGCACTTGAGAGACTGAGACAGGAGGCTTGCCAACCTGGGCTACAACCCAAGACCCTATCTTAAAACAAACGACATAAACAAGCAAACAAAAAAAAAGCCTAAAACAGCCACTGAAAATCAGTATCCATGAAAATAATTTTTTAAAACCTTAATCTTCTTAAACATATTCTCAATCTAGTAATAATTAATAAACATACTTAGTTGAGATAGCTGCTTCTTGTCACGTCATTTCCTTTGTATCCCACATCCCTCCAACTTCTAGTTCTTGGTTAATACAGCTTTTAACGCATGTGTCCTTATACCAAATTCTCTCTTTGGTTTATGCCTGGGCCAATACCACACCGCTTATCTAGTTATCTAAGTATGCGTTAGTGACCTTATCCTGACTTTAAGGAAATCAAATGAAGACACCTACATGGAGTACCATGGGGGCTTAGGCAGTAAAATGCCTCGATGCTGTTCATTTATGTCTGACCTGTGCTGATTTATTAGCATGTGGGCTCCATACATTAGGGTGGTAGCTGCTGCCTGCTCAGCCTCAATTGCTGACCGCCCTGGTATTTGCAGACCGTTGTTCACAGGTCTTGGCCATGGCACATTCATTTCTCCAGCTTTATTACCATCACATCTGATTCCAATTTGCTACCAAATTGAGTTTCCCATCCTGATCCTGACATTCAAGCCGGCAGGTGGATTAGCTCCTTCAGCTTGGTGAGCATGGTGCCTTCAGGTCAGCGGATAGTGGCCTATTAAATGGCCTCTGTTCCTCATGCCGGAAGCTCAGGCTCCATCCTGTGTTGCAGGGGAGCGGCATGAGTAACCTTTCTCCTTACTTAGAACTTGTAATTCCAGGCTTTTGGAAAGGCTTCTGATTAAAAACAGAGCTGATCCTTATCCCCTTATCTTGCTATTTCAGCAGCGTTTTCCGAGAGCAAAGTAGCCAGTTTATGGTCGGGTCATTTCAGGGACTATGATTGATTGAACCGTAGTCACCCGCTTGGCCCTTTCCTTCTTCTGTCTTCGGGTCTTCTATTTGCATATGCAGTTGCTATAGCATCTGATTTATTACTTGCTTGCTCTTACTAATAACGCCTCTGGTATCATCTATGCCGCCATCCAATCAAGCTTCTGCCACAGCAATGTTAACTTTCTGGGCTCTAGGCCTTTGGCTGTACAAGGAGTCACTTGTTTCCTAAAAGACACCATCTGATGAATTATGACTTCTAGACAGTCCTGTAAGAGAAAAATGAAAAGCCCAAATACAAAGCTAATTCTCGTGTTTTCTTAATCAACAATTTCTATACAGAAAGTTGCTCGTTGGGTTTTTGAGTACATTTCAGCCCCTGAGGAGACTGTCCTGGGTACAGACTGGCTTCTTGTCATTGGTTAGTGAAGGTGCATTTCCGATTCAGAATCAGGAAGGCAGCGTAGCAAACACTATAATTTCTTGGGGGATAAACAAGAAGTTAAGGGAAAAAATGTAAAAATAAACAGGAAAAAAATGTTCACTGTGTGGGGGAGGATGCTTTGTCTCTGAAATCACGGATTGTTCCCCCAGCACTGACCAGAGATAGGTTATGGTAACTCCATATAGAGGCATCTTCATGTCTAAAGCCCATGTAACATACCATCCCTTGCCTCTCCTGGGGTGCTCTCTGTAAGCTGTGTTGTTTAGAAGTGACTGAGGCCATTGTCCTTGACACACATTCACAGGAGCCAATAAAAATAGGTGGGTGTGGCCGTAGAAGAAACACTTTTCCAAAGAGAATGCTGGAGCCTCTGGAAGATGCCAAATAAATGAGAATTCTGAGGATGAGTGACCAAATTTAGACTCTTCTAGATTTGTAGTGTCCTGCATTTGGGGTTTATGTTGGCTGCTGACTCATGACTTCCTATTCTTTAATTGTTGCCATCCAGTAATCCTCCTCCAGGAGTGGATCTCTACACCTTCTGTAGTGGGTGGAAGTATTCTGAATCAGGATTTTGCATGTGGTTTGTTTGCCTGGTTCTTGCCTGGTTGCTGTGTTTTTTTCTCCCCCTTGCTTCTCTGTGATTCTGTAGATAATGATCTTAATTTGAGATAAGTGTGAGAGCAGGCTTTGGAAATATCAACACTCCAGTAATTGTGGCTGTCTGGCTACCTGTTAGAGGTTCATTAACCTACTTTTCAATATCTAAGTAATAAATGCCATTTGTTTTGAGAAGTAATTCCAGAAGAAAACCCTTTGCAGGCTCTCTTTAAAATAACAGAGTATAGTATTTTATATGCATAGCATTTTGCCTGAATTTGTTTCCTTGGAGGGTAAATTGGCCTGACTAAATAATCTGATTTAATTGCCCTTTTCATTTCACCTTTCACTTAGTTCTCCTGCCTCTGTATATTTCTTGTCTGCATAGGTCCCCTGATTTTTCCCACTTTTCTCAGTCCTAGGACAGTGCTACTCAGCCCAGTATTTGACTCAAGTTGCTTTTTGAAGGTAGAATGGTTTTATGCTTCAAAGTCAGATAAACCTGTTTGTAGTATAAGCTGCCCCTTCAGGCTTCTTTTCTTGTGTAACAAGAGCAGTCTTGGGAGGGATCCAGCAGAAAATTATGTCATCAAAGTCTTTGGTGTCTCAACAAGGTCAACTCAAGTCTGATAAAGAATGTGCAAACGTGTTACTTGGTGTTCTGATGACTTCGGCTGATGTGGCATCTCCCATGTGTGTTTTCTCTTTTCTTTTGCAGAAGGAGCTGAGCCTCCCCCGACGAGGAAGCCTGTAAGTAGACGGACTCTCTTTCCTTACTCTCTTTTGTCTAGTTTGTGATGTGATTATTATCTGTCGGCCTCTGATGACGATTAAAAAAATGAGTAATGAGCTACCGGATCAGCAAAACAAAACAACATGAATTTATTGGTAAACGTCAAAGAGTAATGATTTCATTATAATCTGCTGGATCTGTTTGTGGGCATTGTAAACTCAAATGCTTCCTAAATCCTAGGCAGATGGATCTTAAGTTTTAAAAATACCATTATATAGCCAAGCAAATCCTGTGATTTAATTTGCAGATAAGACAAGGTAACCTTAATTAGGAGTTAATGATTGTCCATGGATTCTGAAAATCTATAATTGTTCTTTATATTATGGATTTTTTTTGCGCTTGAATGGATGAGGTCTTTGAGCCAGCTACACTTCCTAAAGTTAGAACCAGGTGTCACTGAAAGGGTGCATATAACACTCTTGTATTCAAATACTAGATTTGCAGATCTTGATTTGATTCTTGGTAATGTGTCTCCGCCTTTCATGTTTAAGGCCAATTATTTCCTTGCACAAAAAACAGTTGTATTCATCTGTTATTTCCAGAGTATAATTTCCTTTCATATTTTATTCATTACCTGTAGAATACCCAGCTTTCTTATATAAAGACTGAATTTCAACTCTTTGGATTTTCTATCTGGTTTCTGTCAAAGAAGTCTGTGGTGTAGTTACTCTTAAAAATTTTTAGTTTTTTGCCATGTTGTGTTGGTACGCACCTTCGACCCCAGCACTAAGGGAGGCATAAACAGGCGGATCTCTGTGAGTTCAAATGCAGCTTGGTCTGCAGGCCGAGTTCGAGAAAAGATCCAGAGCTACAGAGAAACCTTATCTCAGAAAAAAAAATAATTTTTAAAGTTATTTAGGAATATAAAATACAAAGAATATTTAAGACAAAATTAGCTAATCCCACTGTGGAGTAATAAAAAACTATGTGGTGACTGTGGTCATCTTTTGGGTGAAATTTTATAAAATGTCAGACATGGTGTCTAGGAACCTAAAGCTCATCATCTGTAAACATTTTATTTCCTTTTTTATTTTTTATTTTTTTGAGGCAGGGTTTCTCTGGCTGTCCTAGAACTTGCTTTGTAGACCATTTTATTCCCCCTCCCCTTTTTTTGAAACACATTTAGGCCACCAGATGGGCAACAAGTCATTTTTCCTACAAAATTTCCTCAACTGTCTCCAGCCTGTAGCCTTGCTTCCTGGCTGGAAGTTAATGGCTTGGTCCTTCGTTAGGAAGTATCCTTGGATTAAATGCTTTCCTTTTCCGTCAGGGTTAGGAGCCTGTTCCCAACTTACACTTTTGCTATTTCTCATCATAATGAGAAATCAGAGGTGAGAAAAGTAGAAAACCTACATGGGATCTCTTTGTAGGCAAACAATCTTATTCTCTCTCTTCTTCCTATTTAATTCTTAAAACACCCTGGGTTTTTCCTCCTATGCTTTATTTGAAAAGTCAGATTTGGTTTGGGCCTTTATAGTCATCCTTAGATGTGTTAGCATGCTTCCAGTCGCTATCAAAAGCTCATATAAATTAAGAAATGAAATCCATTTATCTATATAAGAGCCATATGTTGCTTTCACAGCGAAGTCTCAGTTCCGTTCATGCTTGTTAGCTCATGGCCGTGAACGATGTGAAAACACATGCTAGAGAAATGAAATATATATTTCTTCACTTGAGAAGAATGGAATGATTAATAATAAAAAAAGGATAATGAAATAAGTGCATTTGGAGCCTGTGCGTTTAAAATCCCTTCTCTAATAAAAATCAATCGATTTATTGGGTGGTAGACTGAAACATGTCAGACAGGTCAGCACACAGCTACCTACTTTAGTGAATTTTGTGAAAATTGGTGTTTCCACAGGAGTCAAGCTCCCCGAAAACACAATTTTATATTTGCCACGGTGAGCTTCAGAGAATGAACCATGCCTGGTGTGGCTGCTCAGAACCCCATGGTCCTCGGTGTCCTCGGCGGATGCCACACAGAGGGCCAGTAACTAAATCTGCTCTGCGTGCATGGTCCTTCCTGACACTGAGAAAAAGAAATGCTTTCACAAACAGGGCCAGGCGCGTAATAATCCAAAGCTAAGGAAGGCCGACAGCATAGCTTTTAGGTGCTGATTTTAGCAGAGTCCCAGAACATAATTTCTCTGCTGGCACGTCCTTACCTTGTTTATTGCAAGAATGCCTCCTAGGGATGCTCTCGGCTCCTTTGCTCCTCTGCAGAAGACTGGGTCTCTCCCCCCAGCTTCAGGTTAGCAGTGAACAAAGTGCGCAGGCCTCAGCCTAGGCCTTACTGTCCTTGCTTCCAAAGCCACAGGCTGTGCCCTCGGAAGAGGCCTCTTTAGTTTGATGTATCTGCTGCCTCTAACTTGTGTATCTTGAAGATTTTTTTAAATTGCATTTCTATCACTTTGAAACTTAATTGAATTCGTTAGCTTTCTTTATGATTTTTGAGTACTGTTTTGAAAAAGCTAAAAATAACATTTGTCTATGCAGTCCTAAAAAAATACACATGCTATGTTTACAATAAAATTACCATAAATAAAAGACAGGAAAAGAAAAGTTTTCTCATGATTGAGAGATTATAAAAGTAAATGGTATTTCCTAGAAAATATAATTCAAATCGAACTCTAATTTTTTGCTTGCAGTCATTTCCATGGGAGCTAACATGAAGACCGTGGGGCCTTATGTAAAGGTTAAAAGGTGGCAGAGATGATGAAGGCCTTTATTCTCTAGCGCAAAGAAGAAGAGGCAAGGAAGGTGGCGGGGGCTGCCTTACAGGAAGATGTTACTAGATAAAAAGTGACCTCGCTAGGTTTCCCAGAGGCTTTCCAACTCTAAACTCCTCTAAGTCCTGGAACTTGTCTCTGCTCCAGATTGCCGTGTTAGGTGGATTTTAACCTCTCTGTTCCATTCAAGGAAAGCTTTGGTCCCTGATTCTCAGAGCAATTTTTTCCTTCCACTTCCAAGGCCCACTCTGGCCCAGGTCACTGGCTCAGTCCTACTCCTGTGAAATTTGTTGCCTCAGGCCTGCTCTGTCCCAGGTAGCTGGCTCAGTCCTGCTTCTGTAGAGTTTGCTGCCTCAGGCCTGTTTTTGCCTAGATCGCTGGCTCCGTCCTGCTCCTCATGTGACTCTTATAAGGGAGCTTTATGTATTACTAATGTGGCTGTGGTGGTTAAGTATGTAAGTGCTTATAATACTTCTTCTATGACAACATTCTTGATTGGGTGAAAGTACAATTCAAGCTTTTAACCAAACCTTTGCCTAGGGTTAAAAATAACTTACATAGATATTAATATTTAAAAATATTCTTCAAGTATAAGGATGTATCATAACAGTATATTGTTTTTCTTGTTTTTTTTAATCTCTTGCTGAAGATTGCCCCACATGGCTCCTGTTTTATGATATTTTAAGTTCCCTGTGTTGGACCCTACTGGCTAATGCCAGAACATACACTGAACAGTGTGGATACGTTTGGGGTCTCTTAAAATCGCTTCTGATATGCTTCCTGAAGGTAGGAAAGGAGGAAAATGAGATCATTGCATTTCTGGTGATGAATTATAACTTTGAGCTTCAGAACTTTACTCAGGCTGTTCTCCTGCCCAGCAAATGCCTGACCCAAGAATGTCTCCAGTGTTGCTGTCTGTGAGACAGACACAAGCCGAACTCCCGTAGTCAGGCAGCCTGCCCCGGCACCACACCTGTCTGCTAGGACAGAGATCCTGAGGCTGAGTGCAGCCGTATGTCCTTGGTGTCATAAATTCAGCCTGGAACACACGGCCTCTATTGACATGATTTTCATTTAGTTGACCACCACTCTCTGTGTTAGGACTGTCAGTCTCCTCTTGAGGCCTTGCCTGACATTTTAAAATAGAACACTGTTGCAAAGGAGTCTTTCTTTCTTTTTTCTTCCTTCCTTCCTTCCTTCCTTCCTTCCTTTCTTTCTTTCTTTCTTTCTTTCTTTCTTTCTTTCTTTCTTTCTTTCTTTCGTTTAAGCAAAGAAAGGGGAAAAGTGACAAAGGCAAAGATGCAAGGGACAGATAGTTAGGAACAAAACTCAGGCATCCCTGGCAGTTGCTACTTCTTTTTTTAAGGCTCCCTTTGTGTTTTGTTAATTGCCTAAATAAAGCTCCCTAGGATAGAGGCTTTTTTTTCCCCTCTCTCTCTTACCAGTTCCCTAGAGTGTCTCTGTAGTGTTTATGCCCTGGAGAGAAGAGTAGGAAGTTGGCTGGATCCAGCTCTTCCCACCTCCTCCCACCTCCTCCCCTCCAGCTTCTTTTAATGGGTTTTCAGATTTCTCCACAAAGCAAAAGAAATTGTACTACTATTCTCAGCCATAGATTCTGTCTGCTTTTTTGTTTTGGTTTGTTTTGTTTTTCTCAACAGGGTTTTACTGTAGCTTTGGAGCCTGTCCTGGAACTAGCTCTTGTAGACCAGGCTGACCTCGAACTCACAGAGATCCACCTGCCTCTGCCTCCCGGGTGTTGGGATTAAAGGTGTGCACCACCGCCTGGCTCTGCCTACTATTTAACATGGCCTTCTCTTCCTTGTTTAGCTGTGAGCTTTACCATGCGCGTTCTTGCATGGAGCCTTAGCCTTGTAGGCCTGGGATGTTTGAAAGCACGGCAGTCACCTCTTTATTTTTGTAGAAGCAATGAATGATACTCAGATGGTTTCTCAGCTTCATATATTTGGTCACAAAAGCGTTAGAGATGCGTTTTAGGGTACCCAGTGCAGGAACCTGAAGTAGAAGCAGCTCCTAATATCTGTGGTGACTCTAGAAGGGATGTGTACACGCTGAAGAGTGGCACCTGAGAGTCAGTTGCAGTGCCTTCTTCCATTTTAATGGCTTGATCTAGTAACAGCACTGACATCTTCATCAACTCCCATTTCTTCTCCTTTTCCTTTCACCGTTCGGAAAGTAGCTTTAGGGCACCAACGGTGGCTGTGGTCGACATACGTACACCAGGAATCTAGATAGTCTGTGATAGGCCTGTCGGAAGCCCAGCTCCTTATCCTTATGTAAAGCAGTGCCCATCTCCATCACCCCCACTCTGATGCCACACTCCCTAGAACCAGAACTCCATTCACGTGAACCCTGAAGCTGTTTTCCCTTTGGTTCTTTACTTACATGCACCTGCCTTTGGATACAGCAGAAGTCTCTTTAATGGGCGCCTTCTCGTGAGCAGGCCGTAGGACTGATGTTTTAGGTTAAGAACTTGAAATCTGGCTGCCTCAACTGCTAGGTTTGGCCACCCGTCCTCATATGCTGACTGAAGAGGCAAGTAACTGTAAGAAGCAGCGGAGATTTGTTCAACGTAGCCATTTTGGAAATAGAAACGTAAAAGGGACCCATTCGCCCCCAAGTACCTCCTGGGAGTCAGTTTCATTGTTCTAGTAAATCTCTATGAGAGTACTACATATCATGGCATCCTGCATCCTTGATACCTCTATTAAGGCCCTAGTCACCTAGAGACTAGAGATACCTAGAGTGGGCCAAGGGAAGCATCTTTCTCTTCAGAGTCCAGAAGTCCTTCCTGTTGGTGAACCTCTAAGAGGCGTTGCTACAACCATCAGGTTTTTTCAGCCTTCACCAATTCAGTCATCATAGACGAATATGCTAACACATAATATGGCACACAAGAACACACTGATTTAAGATACACCCTGAGATAATCATCATACATTTACAAAGGACTCATCAGCTAGAATTCTCCCTAGGGAGCCCCAAGAAAACATAAACTTAGTATTCCCATGTCTGTATAACTTACAGTATAGATCTCCCAGACACACTCATTTTTCTGTGTATCTCAGTATCCCCTGGTAATTTCCAGCATACAGATTATACAGTTGAAGCTTTCTGATCACACCAGCAGATCCCTAAATAATTCAGAAGACCTTTCACTTTGCTCAGCAGACCTCCCAAAGACAAGGGACCCAACTTGCTGTCAGATAACTAGTCAACTCAGGTTTTTGAAAATGAGCCCCACCGAGCAGCTCCAAAGAACCTCTAGACTGACTAAGAAAGGGAAGGGCGAGAACGGAGGTTCATAGGCTGAGGAGAACAGATGAGGGTATACCTAGCACAGCCCAGTCGGCTTGCTCATAGTCTCTCTCCTGTCTCTGCAAAGTGATCTCATAACATCCATCTCTTGAGGGCAATGGTCTTCCTCCAACAAGATAAGCGTGTATTCACCAGTGTGCGACCTCACTAATTGTTCCTCTGTGCCAACACCAAAGTGAAGGAGACAGACACAGAATGAAGCACAATGGCCGTGTGTTCCCACACACTTAGTGACCCTGTCACTTGCCTTTTAGTAAAAGTGGCCAGAGACCAGTCCACCAGAGGTCTGAGATGTAGAAAAATGGTTGCTAAATCAATAAATGAATAAATGCACAAGCGGTAACATGCTCCTTTTCTTTCTGGCTGTTTTCCTTACACTGGCAGAGCCAAGGGTATCCAGGATATTCTCTCTGTGAGAAATGAGCGTGCAGAGAGAGAGAGGTTGCTGTCTGAGAATGCTAACGACCCTCAGAGCAGAGAGTAGTGATGGTCCCTGGAAGCCCAGGTAGAGCTGAAATGCTGGACTTGAGACCAGAATGTGCCTTACAGGCGTTGCATTTGAATCGCCTGCACTGGATCAGGGCATTCTGAGCTTGAGGTTCCTCATCTTGAGACAATCGAGGTAGTAACCTTCTAAGTCCTTGAACAGGCTTGGGTAGATGCAGTTGGTATGTATAGTTCTGTGTGCTTTTTAAAAAGACTTCAAATGTAATGTCTCGCCTGGCTGTTTCGAAAAGTAGTTTGGGTAAAATGAGGTTATTTCCAGAATGCAAGGAGAGGGAATCACCTTGGTTTTGCAATAGATTTGAGAAAGATTTGTGAGATTTTCAGCACAATGAAGGCAACATTTCTGGGAATAGAAGAAAGTGGCTTAATTCAAGCAAAATAAAGGACATATAAACCATATTTGGCTATGTGTTGAAACAAATTTATTTTCTCCGTAGCGCTCTCTAACCCTCCCACCCCCACAAATATTGAAGAACTCAGAGTATCTACTGTCAGAGCCAAATGGAAGTCCAGTGTCGCGTTGAATGTTAGAAATCCAAAAACAAAACGAAGAAAAAAAATTGAGTGTTGCGTCTGAATTAGCATTTAAAGTGGCATGTTTGTATAAAGAGAGTAAAGGGAGGAATCCGGGCCGTGGAGAAAGCCAGTTGCATTTATGTATTCATCGAGCAGCCAGTGTGGCATTTGGCATGCATTTGCAGCCTTCCTTCTTCTCAGGCCCGAGTTTGTCTGCAGTGGGGAGAGAGGAGGCTGGGAGAACAAAACAATGTGGGGAGGGGGTGAGCGAGACTGCTCACCTTTGGAAATTAAAGGAAGACCGTCCTTCCTCTCCAGGGAGAGGGTTGGATTATCTTGAGCATGTTTAGGATCACCAAAATCCATGTGTTCTTCTAAACATGGAGATTTGAGACCAATGCTTCAAGGATATTCAAAACACCATTTTAAACTGAGAATTGCCATGTATTTTGTTTGTTTTTTAAAGGCAAGCTTTGGGGTTTAGGCTGGTAAAGCTGGTCCTCCGGTTTAGGGTCCTCATCTTCATGAAGGGGAGTTAGAAATGTCATACTTACTAGAATAACTTTAGCAAATTTGAGTTCAACAGCATCTGGGAAGTGTTTTCCATAGGCGATTCCTTTTCAGCTCATAGAGTGTGGCCATGGGGGCTGGGAGCAGGAAATATGACATGCCCAGTATATGTCATTTATTTGTAGTCTGTTGGCAGCAGAAGTAATCTTTTTTCTTTTTCTTTTAAAACATTTTTAAAAGATTTACTTATTTTTATGTGTGTGAGCGTTTTGCCTGCATGCATGTGTGTACACCATGTACAGGTCTGGTGCCCATGGAGGTCAGAAGAGGGCATAAGAGTCCAAGGGACAGGAGTTACAGACAGTTGTGAACTTCTGTGTGGGTGTTGAGAACTGAGCCCATGTCCTCTCTAAGAGCAATAGTGCTCTTAACCAATTCTCCAGCCCTGAGGAAGTACTCCTAAAGCCAGATGGTTTTCAGTTGGTTTTCTAGGAGGCTATTTTGTTTCATTTTCTGGGGGGCGTTGAAGGGGGCAGATGACCTTATGGCTTTGGGTAGGATTTACACTGTATACTGATCACTGCCATGGTCAACCCCGATAACCACAGGTTTCTGCCTATACAGTGGAGACAGTCACTGTATCACCATGATGTGAGAGTACCAGGTCCCCGTGCTTAGTAGCTTTTTTCCCAGAATAATCCATTCTCCCTCAGCATTGTGGAAGAACACTTTTTGGAAGTGTGGTTTGGGACAGGTAAGTGTTGAGGAACATGGGAAAAATATAGTCATAGGATATCAAGGCTGGGAGAATCCTTAAGAGAAACTTTACTTAAACTTGATAAATTAGATCACTGAGTAACTAGCAGCTAAGAGGGGATGGGACCTGAGGGGCTCAGCCAGTACATTATTTGTGAAACATGAGTAGAATTTGAGGTTCCCAGCAGCGGCGACTGAGGTGTGATCTTTTCATCTTGAGACCAGTGTGTTTGAGTGTTAGCGAGTCCGTGGGTATTTCTTCTGGAGACGTAATGCTTAGCATCGACCTCCATAGTGTGGACCAGACAATAAGTAGGCTTCACAGAGTCTGCCTTCCTTCACTGTGTTCAGTGAAGCTGCTTTTTAACATTCTCCAAGTCCGGCAGATTCTTGCAGCTTTCCACTTACTGTTCTGCTGATGGAAAACAAACTAGTCAAACCCCTAGCACCGCCAGGAACAAAGTGTACCCCAGAAGGATAAAGAGACCAGTGACAGCTGTCCAAGTCAGGGTGCTGTAGTGCCCAGCTGGGGTTACCCAACTAGACATGTGAGCCATCGTCTGAATTCAGTATTGTTCTCTCTTTATCCCATTGTTTAGAAGCAAATCAGGCCCTCTTACAGGAAGACAGGAAGATAGGAAGATGTGGGGCTTCACTTGTGTCTCTGAGTGCCTCTTTAGGAGGTGCCAAGTCCTTTTGCCTTACTCTTTGGAGTGGTAATGGTCAGACATAAGGATCTAGGAAAATCAAAGGTGCTTTGGGGGGTTCTTTCTCTCCTCTTCTGAAAAGGGAACCTCACCCTTTGAGATTTGGCTGGGACTTGCTTTGTCTTTAACCTATTGTTATGAAAAGGCACCTCTTCCGCGTAAAACTGAGAACATCCCTGTACTAACATGTTAGAATGTGAGTCATGCCCATGGAGTCTTTTACTTACCCCACCCGCCTCCGCAAGGGCCATCTGAGCCCTGCTTCCTCTCACATAGTACCCAGACAACATTTCCGCTCTGAGGAAATTCTACACAGTTAGTCCTCTTGACATGAGTAAAAGGGAACTAATGGTTTGATTGACTATATAAATTTGATTGTCAGATAGCTATAAAAAGGTAGCATCTCACCTAGGAAGTTTTAATATTTTAGATAGGAAAGTCTTTGTGTTTGTGTGTATGTGTGCATGCATGCATTTGTGTGTATGGGGGTACTCATCCATGTATGTGGGAGCAGAGGCAAATGTTGAGAGTCTTCTGTCATTCTCCCCCCCCCTTTTTTTTTTGAGGAAAGGTCTTACTTAATCTGAAATTCACAGTGTTCCCTGGTGTGGCCAGGCAGCAAAGCCCTGGGCTGCAGTAACTAGTTCTGGGTTTACAGACATCCAGTACTGCTTTAGGCTCTTACATGGGTGCTGGTGACCTAAACTCAGGTTTACATGCATACATTGCAAGCACTGCTGACCAATCTCTCGAGTCCCCAGAAAGCAGATTCTATGACTAATAAGTCTAAATATGTGATAGAATTATGGGAAATGTTTTTGAACTGCTTACAATATAATCTCTTAAGAAGTATTTGACTATCTTGTAGTTGCTTTCATGAAAGTGCTCTTGCTTTGTTAAAAGATACATACACACGCACACATACTTGTGCACTCTCTCTCACACACACACACACACACACACACACACAGAAAAACAAAACATAAAACCTTGTATTGAGCTCTGGAGGTTGCTCAGTTGGTCGAGCACTTGGCCAACAGCATTGGCTGTGTTAAGTCTCCAGCACTGTGTAATTTTAGCTCTTAGGAAGGTGGAGGCAAGAGGATCAGAAGTCCAAGGTCCCCTTTGCTGAGTTCAAGGACAGCCTAGGCTATGTGAGACCCTGTCTAAGAAAAGAAGAAAAAATGTCAGATGGCCTTTGCACCCTTAATACACAAGAAGAGCTGACTTTTAACCTTCGGTGTGTCAGAGAGATCCATAGGATTAATCTTTTGGAGACTCCAGTGCTGTGTCCCAGCTCCCCCTGCACGTGGATTTTCTATGGTGGGAGCCTTCAGAGTGTGGTGGTACTGGATAAGTTTTTAGTGAGACAAGTCAGCTTAGAGGTTAGCTTTGAGATTTATTTTTTAAGCAACCAAAGGAGGCATTTTCTCTAAGCCCGGTGTGACTTCTGCAAGTGTCGCTGCTTTGAAGAAATGATAATGTTTTAGGTTCAGGGAACAGTGACTTACCCTTTGGGTAGGTACAGGCTGGCTTGTGGATTCCTCTTTTCTCTGGTCCCCTTGGTCTCCTTACTGAAGCTACAAGTACTTTGTATTTGTTCGGCAGGGGCACACAGGTGTGTTCGCCAGGGGTTTGTAGTTCAGGACACAACACAGTGTTTACTGTGTTAAATTGAGAGTCAGTCACTGAAAGAAAAAACAACAGGATTTTATCCCCCGTGCCTAGGGTACAGTAGTTTAAATGTTAAAAACAACCCTCGTGGGCTACAGAAGCACTTGGAAGAGCTGAAGGGTGTTTGATGCACTTGACATCACATGCTGAGATGAATTAATAGCTCGGTATGCGGGTTTCCCATCTTAAGGGAACTGTGCTGCCTTTTAAGGTGCCATTCTAAGGTACTAATTTGTATGTCAATGTAGGTGGTTCTGGTGGAATCATGGACAGATATTGTCATAAACATCAGGAAAAGCATAGAACTTAATTATTCTTTTTGAGAATTCAGGCTCCTTAGTTTTAAACCCTGTTTTGTTTCCATCGTGAGGAGCAATTCATAGCGATGGCTATGGTCGTCCTGGCGGAGTTTTAAGAGGAGAATCATAGCAAAGATCTTCTACTCGGCACTTCCCAGGCTCTGCCTAATCACTCCCAGTGTAGTGCACAGAACATCTACTACTTACTACATGGTACCTCGGCTGCATTATATCACATACCGAAGAACTGGGAATTCTGTTGTTCAGAAGCCACAGCAGAATTTTAAAAGAGCAGCCCGAAAAACAGCCAGTCCCTCCAGTTGCTTCCTCTCCTGGAATCCCATGTAGCATGAACCAACTTAAGCTGTCCCCAAGAACATGGTAGCCCTACATGGTCTACCAGATGAGATTGCACTTTTATTCCCACTAAGAAGGCAGTTTGATTGAAGCCTCGTTGGCATATAGGAAAGTGCACCTAGTTTCCGGTCCACATTTGGGATTCGAAGATGGCCAGTGATAGAGTTCTTGCCTCACATGCATGAGATTCCATATCTGTCCTTAGGACTGCAAAATAACAAATACAGAAGTGAAACATGCACGTGTAGCCACCAGCAACAGCAGCAAGTGCGGACTGCCCATCTCCCCTGTGAGGTCCCTTCTTTCCATGCGTCCCCCAGCCAAGCTGCTATCAATGCTTTCCACCTAAAATGTGATGGAAATAACATCTCTCCACCCCACCCAGTGGCTTCTTTCACTTAATGTACTGCTTTGAAGTCTACCCACATTCTAACCAATGTTGCGTTTGTCGCCACTAATCCTTTCCATGCTAGGTAATATTCTGTTGCGTGGCGATGCCACTGTCTGATTATCCATTCGCTTCTTGATGACACTGGGGAAGTTGGTAATTTTTGGCCTTTAGAAATAAATCTGCTACAGGCTGAGCATCCCTAATCCAGAATCCCCAAATCTAAAACAGTCAGCTGTCTGAAAATTCTGAAGTTGCAAACATTTTGGATAAGAGATGTTGAATCTGTAAATGAAGTCTCCCAGCCTGTGAGTTTTTATTCTCTTTATAATCAGAAGAGCAAATGTTTTGAATTCTGATGGTCTTTTAATTTATTCTTCAAATGCTTTGGTGCTGAATCTAAGAAATCTACACAATTACAAACAAAAGTTTCCCCCTCTGTTTTTCAGAGTTTCATATGTTTAGATCTGTGCTTAATTTTGAGTTGACTTTTACACATCAAGAGAGATGTGAGTGAAAGTTCCTATTTTTTTATATACATATCTAATACTTCTGGTACCATTTGTTGAACAAACTGTCCTTTGGCCATTGAAATTCTGTATATCTTTGTCAAAGCGCAATTGTCCCTTGGTGGTGGTGACGCTGATCCTTCGACTTTATGCAATTTCGAGTT
The DNA here is from genome assembly GCA_025134845.1 of Neodon shergylaensis. Classification (NCBI taxonomy): domain Eukaryota; kingdom Metazoa; phylum Chordata; class Mammalia; order Rodentia; family Cricetidae; genus Neodon; species Neodon shergylaensis. The sequence continues at coordinate 5,948,053 of JABTXL010009415.1, read as the reverse complement.
GTTATTTGGCTGCTTGGGGTTCTTAAACTTTAGAGGAAGTCTGTCTACTTCTACAAGAAAATCTGAGATTTTTTTCCCCATGCAATTGCATGGAACTGCAGGTCAGTTTGAGAAGCTGTGGTAGGTCCGCAGTGATTAGTGACGTGAACATAGTCCCAGAGATGGGTTAGAGGGATCGATGGGCTAGTATGGAGAGGTGGGGACGGAACTGCATTCAGATGTTGCATAAGGATGAAGCCAGTGACCCAGGATCCAGGGCCTGAACTGGGGAGTGAGAGACGGAAGTGAGCACACCCTTCATTGGAAAACCCCTTTCAGAGAAGTCTAGAGGGACTGACCGGGAGGGCATTTCTTAGAATAGCACAGACAGCGATTGGAATCTATAATTGGAAGGAAGACGCAGTATTTTTTTTTTTCCAGAAAGAAAATACAGCAATGAGAGTCTAGGCTCTATGCTAAGGGGACAGTGAGAAAGGATGCTTGGCTAGACAAAGTTTGGTGGCCTAGGAAAGGCCTAGGAAGGTTGTGCTGTAGAACACACTTGAAGGATGTTCACACCCTAAGCACTATGTCCTATAGCAAAGCAATCTCTGTTGCCCAATTGAATTGATCATTGTTCTCGGACAGGAGGAAATCCAAAGTAATTGCTGTTGTCTTCCCTTCCCTGTAAATACTTGACCATGTCTGGAGAGATCGTGGTTGTCCTAATTATTGGGGATTGACAGGGCTTTCCTTTCTAGTAAAAAGAAGCCAAGAATAATGTTCAATGTCCTTGTGTGTACATGGAAAGCCCTGTCCCCAGCCCCCAACAGTCACCTGCTTAGTGTGTTGGAAACCATGCTCCAGGGAGGAAGGAACAGACGCGGAAGTGGGATGAGGGTGAGAGGTGATGGCTGCTCTGACACTCCTGGGCCTGGTGTGTCTAGGAGACTCACTATGGTGGTCACTAGACACTTTCCCCGGGTGGTCAAGTATCTGCCTGAGGATCTCCACTAAGGATTTCTTAGAAAAATCTCCCCAATGTTGCCAGTTGAGCACAAGGGTCCTTTGAGTAGAATGTTAGAAATTTGGGCCATCTGAGTTAGCTCCGCCCAGAGAACAGTTCTGCGTGGACATGGTGGTATCCATTGAGGACTTTGTTGACTGGTCAGTTTTGATTGCAACCAATAGAAAACCTATTCCCAAAGTGTCTGTCAAACAGAGAGAACACTAACTAGCTCGGATGACTGAAAAGTCCAGACTCCACACCAGATCCAGTCAAGGGTCAGGATTGTTCATGCAGACCTGCATTCATATAACTGCTGTGCATCAACTGTCCCCAGAGCAATTATTTTCCTTATTCATTTTCACCCAGGCAATAACTTTTATTTTCCTGTTGTGATAGCTTCTCTTTGGTTGGTCCTAACCATGAATACGTTGAGCTCTTGCCATTAGGCTAGTCTGCGTTGAAATATGTAGGAATGTGAGTTTCCTCACTCATAGTTCTTTAATACCACATTGAAATGAAAGAATTTGGGGACGTCTCTCTGGTTAGAACAGAGGTATTAAAATTACATTTACTGGACTACGTGGATGTCTCAAGCCTGAGTTCTCAAGTTCAAATGGCCAGCACTCATGTAGAAAGTAGGTTGCCTATAATCCCAGTGGTGGAGAGATGAAGTCAAGAGAATTCGTAGGGCTCAAATGCCTGCCAGTCTAGCCAGTCACAGAACACAAGATTCAGTGAGAGATCTTTTCTCAGAAACGTAGATGGTATCTTAGGGTTTCCATTGCTGTGCTGAAACACTGTGGCCAGAAAACAAGGCAAGGAGGAAACCGTGTTTCAGCTTACACTTTCACAGTGTGGCTCATCATTGAAGTTAAGTCTGCCATATCCCGCATCCAGGTGACAACATCAGCCGGGTTGTACCCAGCTTATCTGTTCGTGCTTGGAGGGAAGCATGAGAATTGAGAAATGGCAGGTAGAAAAAACAGAGATGCAGAAGAAATAGACAGAGACACAGAATAGAGTCAGGAGGGCAGCCCAGTGTTTACTGAATCCGCCCACGTTTATTTTCCATATGCTTTATATATCCCGGTCCAAAAGGGAGGGAAGAAAGCAAGGCATCTTTACCATGATACAGACAAGGAACAAAGTAATTACCTCTTCAATACCCAGAACATTAAGTAACTATATGCTGAGCTACGTATTCTGTTGTTTAGGCAGGACATGCTGTGACCACACCCTAGGCCAAGCATCCTCTAGGCGGCCACACCCTGAGTCAAATCTCCTGTTTATTGCTCTTGAAGGAGCAAGGATGGGCTTGAACTCTCTGACCTTTAGTCAAAGTGGAACATATCCACATCCATGGTCTCAGGACAGGAACTCAAACAGGGCAAAATCTTGGAGGCAGGAGCTGATACGGAGGCCATGGAGGGATACTGCTTACTGGCTTGCCTCACATGGCTTGCTCAGCCTGCTTTCTTACAGACTGCAGGACCTCCAGCCCAGGGATAGCACCATCCACCGTGGTCTGGGCCCTCCCCCATCAATCACTAATTAAGTCAATGTCTTACAGATAAATCTCATGGAGGCAGTTTCTTGATTGAGGCTTCTTCCTCTCTGGTGACTCTAGCTTGTGTCAAGTTGACATAAGCCAACCAGTAGAGATGGAGAGCAATTGAAGAAGACACCCAACATTGCCGCTGGCCTCCACATGCTGTGTACACGTTTGTTCCTACCCATCTTCGTGAGCACACACAGAAAGCCAATGCCTTTAAATGCAGTTTGGGTCCATTCTTAGATATATAGTTTCCAAATCTTAGAATTATTAAGAAATTCCTTTTCCTTTTGCTTTTTTTTTTAATTTTGAAAAATGTGATTACCAGGAGGTTTACAGCTGTGTAAATGACTTGGGATTGTTTCCCATGGAGCCGTGGTTTAGAAACACTTTAGGAGTCCCTGGAAATGGAGTATAGTCTGCATTGCCCAATCTATATGGTGAACATGCAGAGAGGAAAACAGGAATAAAAAGTAGATATGGGCAAGCCACCAAGAATGAGTACGAGTGAGATAATCCCTTGCCAGCCCTGTGCACAGCAGCGATGCTGCCGTGACTCTCTGTACTAACACACTTACGTACTGGTCCTTTTTCCCCTATAGGGTAGATTCCCAGAAGTGGAATTGCTTGGTCAAACGGTATGTGTGTTTTTAACTTTAATCGATATTGCTAGATTGCCCAGAGGAATAGCAAGCCACCTCCCATTTCCTGCATCTTCTCCAACACTGGATGCCCCCCTTTTAAATTCTTGCCAGCCTTGCTGTTCTAAGGATCGATTTTTCATTTTTCTCTCCTGCCACTAAGGCTGAGTCTGCTCTGTGTGTCAGATGTCTGTTTTTCTTTTGTCTTCATTCCCTTTTCGTGGCCCATCTTTCCATTTTCAGATTCTAGGAGCCCAGCCTTTCAAGGTATTAATCGTTTGTCATATGTGTGAAAACATATTCGTGTTTTTTCATAACTCTGGATATAATATCTTCTGTCAAATGGAAATTGTTAATTGCTTAATCGAATATGTCTTTTCCTTTATGATTTCCGAGACTTCTGTTGTGCTCCACATGGTTTGCTTACCTCAAGACGACGAGAAATCATCTTAAATATTTTTGCCTCATTAAAAATAAAATCCAGATGTTAATCCAGTTTTCAGTGTTGCGCGTGACGTGAGGTAGGATTCTGTATCGTTTTGTTTCTCCGATGCATAACCCATGACCCAGGTTCTTGCTGTTCCAAGTCCCTTGATTTCTCCTGGGACTGAAATGTTAACACTTGTCACGTGGCAAGATGGCATGTGTGTTTGGGTCTGCGTCTCAACTACCTGTACTGATGGCTCTGCTTCTGTCTGTACCGACCAGTTCTATGCTGGGGCTCTCTAGGAACCTGAGTTATATGGTAAGTTCTATGCTGGGGCTCTCTAGGAACCTGAGTTATATGGTAAGCTTGTTTTCCTCTGTCACAGCTCACAGCTGTTTTTAATTTTCTATATGCTGATTTGCAATTTAAGCTTGGAGAAATTTTGACATAGCTGTTTAACTGTTTCTCTTGTGTTTTTTAATTTTAAATTGTATTTGTTTGCTTACTTAGTTATTGTTTGAGGCAGGTTCTCACTCTGTTACCCTGGCTGGTCTGGAACTCACTGTGTAGAGTGCTGGGATTAGAGGGGTGTGCCACTGTGCCATGCTCATAAATGTTCTAAATCTGAAAGGTAATAAAACAGAGTGGCTAGAACCAAGAAGTGATATTTCTCAGTGTGGAGGGTCCCTTTTCCTGATGCCAATGATTAGAATAATACCTTTCCATAAACTGCAAGTTATTTCTTCTATCCATTCTAATTCTTTAAATGTGATTTTGTTTTCTGCGTGACACCTTTTCAATCCTTCGATAGTTCCAAGTTGCAGAACTAGGAAAACAAACAGGACGTTTGAATTCACTGGAGAGTTGCATTAAGATTCATGTGCTTAAAGCTTTCAGTGACTGTGGTGACATAAACAATGGGCATTTCTGTTTCTGCATAAATCATGAAGACCCCTGGACCTCACCTGGTGCAGAGTGTAGACTCAGTGGTGAGGATAGGCGCTACCTCTGAAGTGCATAACAGTTTTCTTAGACTGTTTTATGACTTGGTTCATGGAACATTTCGTGGATTTTTGAAAACTATCATACTTGAAGTTTTGGGGAAAACTGTCTAGTATTTGAGTCCGTTAAGATAATTCTTGACTATTAGTTTGTAGTCACATGACCTTGGCTTACCTGTATTCATGAGCATCCTTAATAGCTTTTTGAAAACGTCTTTTGTCATAGTGTTAAAGTAATAAATACTTCTTTGTTTTCAAGAGGAATATGAGGATCATAAGAGATACCTCAGTGGCTAAGTGCTGGCACATGTCGTTAATTCTAGCACGTGGAAGGCAGAAGCAGGCAGATCTCTGGGTTCATGGCCAGCCTGGCCCACAGAGCAAATTTGAGGTCAGCAGGGCTACACATGGAAACCCTGTCTCGAAAAAAAACAAAACAACAACAACACACACAAAAAAGAGCATTTGCTGCTTCAAGCTGAAGGCTGGACTTGGATCCCAGCACTCAAATCAAGTGGTTTTAGGTGCATATAACTCAGTCTTCAAAAAGCCTGAGGTCCTCTTCTTAGTTCTCTGAGAATGCACGTGCATAGATATACATACATTCTTACAAACATGCATATAAATACATAAAATTAAATGTTAATAATATTCTAAATACTGGAGTTACACATTAAAATCACCTTTGTTTCTAAGTGTGGTGGCACATACCTTTTAGTCCCAGTATTTGGAAGGCAGAGGCAGATGAATCTCTGTGAGTTGGATGCTAGTCTGGTCTACACAGGGAGTTCTAAGTCAGCCAGGGCTTCATAGTGAGATCTTGTCTAAGGAAACACACACACACATACACACTTACCTGTTAATAAAATAATGGTAATATTAGTTTATACATTAATGTATATGCAAATAAAGGTGAGGTATGTAATGTTCTTGTGGAATTAGAAGGACATTCCCAGATAGGATTCTACCTGTGTTTACTTAAGTAAAAAAAAAAAAATCACTAGCTTTGCCATTATTAAGGCGATGAAATAATTCATGGATTATAAGCATTGAATTTTATGCTTAGACATAATACAAGTATGAATGAAAAGGGAAAACCTTGCTAATTTTAATGGTAGTTTAGTTTAAAGAAATGGATTGGGAAGACACTTCTGTGTGTACATATAAGTAATAAAGATGGTAATTTAGGAAAAAAGGGGAACATTAAGTTATTCGGAGAGTCAAATGGATGATAATAGTTGAAGCTTTTGCTATGTGATCATTAATTGTAACCTTTTATTCTAAAGAAGGCGATGCAGTTATTTCTTCCTTCTGTGAATTTTTCTGTACCCATTCAGATTACTGATCTCTTCTCCAATTTATTTCTCTAATTTTGCTTTCCACTGGTGAGCAATAAGCAGTGGACTTCCTTTTGAAACATAACTAGGTCCTGCTTAATACAGGCAGAATGTTGTTGTTTGCAGAACAGTTTTTTGTTGTTTGTTTTTTTCTGTTTTTGCTAAAAAGCAAGAATGCTTTCAGTGATGTGTGGCAACTGAGACATAAAGGACAGATGGAACAAAGTGAACGATTTTCTGCTGGCCAGTATCGAAATCATAACCAGCATCAAGAAAATGGTAATTATAAGACATGAAAACGAGACAAGCCGCTTGAAAGCCAAGAGTTGGTCATGAAATATGCAAAGATTGACAGTTGATACAAAACGTGCTAAATAAAAGGCTTATCACATTTCCTGGTTTCTTTATAAACTGTTTTCACCAACTCGAGTGTTTCCTGCACCCAAGTTCTAATCATCATTACAACTGACAGAGATGATAATCATAAATATAAAAAGATATAATTAGAGTAGATGTCAGATGTAATTATATGTGTCTCTGTGGAAACTCCACATTGTTATCTTAAAGTAAAATCCTGTTTAGAGTGTAGACAGAATCTCAGTAGTGAAAAATCTTGATTCAAAACAAAAAAGAAACACCAAAGGGTACATCGTAAGATTAACCACAGAGAAGCCAAGTTTCTTTCCTAATAATTTAAGTCTTTAAAGTCTTGAGTTGGTCCCAGGTACCCACGCGTTGAGAGATAGGAACATTTAAACTAGGCAGAGAATCTCTTTTTTAAACAGGTAAGCCTGGAAAACCACCTGTGGCTATGGCTTGGTAGGGGGACATGGCATGTTGTGTATTCCTGAAGGGACAACACTGTTGGTATTGCAGTGGTACAAGGTGTCACAGGTTACTTATGATGGCCACATATGAAATGATTGATTGGAAAGAGGTAAACGGCAGTCCTAGAAATAAATAATTCTCATGGGAATTAAGAAGAAATGTAGTGTTCTTAAATTGCAGCACTGAGTTTAAAAAAATCATGCATGCTGATTTATTTATTTGATTTGATTTCATTTTAAAATGTTTTTTTTGGTTTTTTTTTTGGTTTTTTTTTTTTTTTTGGTTTTTCGAGACAGGGTTTCTCTGTGGTTTTGGAGCCTGTCCTGGAACTAGCTCTTGTAGACCAGGCTGGTCTCGAACTCACAGAGATCCGCCTGCCTCTGCCTCCCGAGCGCTGGGATTAAAGGCGTGCGCCACCACCGCCCGGCCATAGGCATTCTTTTTTATTTTATTTTATTTTATTGCATGTGTACCATTGTACTCTGTGTGCACAGAGCTTGCCGAGGACAGGAGGAGGAGTCAGATCTCCTGGAATGACCTTACAGACTGCAGTGAGCTGCTGTGTGGGTGCTGGCAGTCGAACCCTAGTGATCTGGAGGAGCAGCTGGGGCTCTTAACCACGGAGCCGTCTCTCCTGCCCCCGTTCACAAGCATTCTTCATCCAGATATAATTGAATGGAAACAACCCGTGTGGCATTGTACGTTCAAAATAAATAAATAAAATAAAAGTAAATTAAAACTAAGAGGAAGGCTTACATGTATTAGTTATCAGTTTATGACTCGCAAAGGTTGCCTCTAACTGTGCTTTCGCCCAGCATGGTTTTAATCAAATCCTATTGCCCTGATCTTGTCATAAATGCTTCTCTTGTTAAGTATCGCATTCATTGGCATCATCTTAAATTGCTTAGAAATGAAGTAGCACCATCCTCCTGTTTTATTTTGTCTAACTAAGTCCACTACGAGAAAATGCCAAGTCTCCTCCACACAGGAGGACACAGAATCTTGATGCAGCAGTGCTGACTTCCATATTGCCTAGATTTTTAAACAGCTGACTTTAGGCTGAAGTGCATGGCATTCCCCCAGAGAGATCAATTCTTTCAGAGCCGGGTCCTACCCTGTCCCTTGGCTCAATGGGGAAATTGTAAATCAGTTACAATTGTCATCTGAGTGCCTGTCATGCCTGCTGGCTGGTCTTCTGGCCACAAAAAAAAAAGAGTCCAGACTGCTCCATTTATACGGATAAAGCCACTGGGTCAGTAGTTGCTGACCCTTATGCTCTGTGCCTTAAGCAGAACGTCTGCCTCCGTCATTTGGGAAACATATTGTGAGCTGGCGACAAGTGTCTCCAGCTGCATTTAGCTTCTAGGTTAAAGCCATGTCAAAGGACCACCTTTAAAATGACACTTCAGATTTGATCCCTCACCGTTAGTCGTCAGAGCGTCTCTATCCACGTGAATGTTTAAATGTCAGTCTCCTCTGTTTTCTCCTATCCTTTCGGCTCGCATTCATATTCTAATGACTGAAAGAACTACTTGCAAAGAAAAAAAAAATAGAGCCAGGGAGAGCTCCCATCTCAGGGTTGCATTTGTTAAAGGCCAATATACTACTGCCAAGAAAGAGATAGGACTATTGAAATGCATGAATAGAAAACTTCAAAAGTAAATGTGTCCAAGAGATAGAAAGTAAAGATATTTTAAATATAATTGCAGTTGTATTCAGTGGTGAACAAAAAAAAAGTCAAAGTATTTCTGTTTAATGCCGTCCTGAAGTGTGGGAAACGGTGCAAGAGTGAGTGGGATATATTCACAGGAAGGTGGATACCTTAGCATCCTCCAATTTAGAATGGCACATGTCCCCAACCTCCCATTTATCTGACCAGGTCCCCACCACGTCTGTGAAGGCCGCCACATTTTCATCTCCCCGGGCTTCCCGCTGTGGAGCGTAAGATCACATTTGTGGGGACACTCTGACTGAACAAATGTTTTCTTTCCCAAGAAGCTTTCAAAAGTATCCTTTTATCTCCTAGATGGCCAGATCTCCTGGAAGCCTGAACAATGAGCAATCTGAGCAAGCTATTCTGGGCAGCAGAGCCATGGGAGCTCAACACACTTTGAAGCTCATTGCTCCCCATTGAGGGCCACAGTAGAAAATGGGGTTTTCATAGGCCTTGCATTGATGTCTGCAAAGCCAGATGGCTTTGTAAAATGATCCCCAAAGCAGGGTAACTGATTAAAAGGAATGCCAGGTAGTTGAAGGCTTCCATACTCAACATGAGCCTGGCACAAAGAATTGTTCTCTTGGGGTGCATTAATGTTAGGGAATCTCACGCTTGCCTCTTCTTGGGGGGGGGGGTCAATCAAAGACAATATGGCCAGATATTGGCAGCAAGAGTGTTAGAAATAAATGCAAGCTGTCACTCAGTATCAGTCACTGAAGGAAGGGGTGTTTCCAGAGGCAAGGAAGGATCAGTGGTGATGGGGATGCTTCTGGGGGTTGTAGGTTCTTTCTGAAGTAGGGAGTTATATCAAGCTGTCGGGCCCGCTAGCTTATTACTGAGGTCCTGGATCAGTGTCCTTCTGAATTTTTAAAGGTTCCATGTGTACCCATATGGGTACCTGTTGCTCCTGCAGCCCTTTGTGGTGTGAATGATGACAGAGTGGACACAGGTACTCTTATATGTTTGTGGCTGCTGTAGAAATCACTCTGTCTAGATGTGTGACCTTGCGTACTGGCCTACGCCTAAGGACACGGTCGTATATTTCAAGTGGTTCAGTGGGGGCTGGTAAAACTTGGCCTTGGAGGCAGAGGAGTTCATAGGTGTGACAAATTGTTCTTTGACTCCCAATGCACCAGCAGCCAAAGGAAGAAAAAGCCTATCATAAAAAGAGTTAGCTGTTTTTTTCATCAAGAAGCCCTTTAATCCTGCAATGAACAGCATGCGACAGGGGTTTAAAAACCAAGCCACCTGGTCCTCCTGCTGTCTCCCTGTTGCCACCTCTCCCCCGCCTCATCAGATGTGAGGCCGATGAGCAGACACAGCAGAAGTGGTTGAGGATCTGGCACCAGGCTATTTTGTTCAAATAGCTAATTTCGGAAGAGTTTGTATGTTTTGACCTCTTTGAACTCTTATGATCCTTTCAAAGAGGAAAGTAATTTCACCCTGGAAGCATTTCTGAGGATCATGTTGGAGAATGTGTTGATGTATATATACTTGTTATTGTGGCCCATCTTTTGAGTGGAAATAGAACATTGATATTATTTTAATGGGGGATAATTGTTCTTTGTAGAAAATTCTAATTTAAATAATATTATCTAAACAAAATTCAAATTTGCAGGTGATTAGTGTAGGGGATCTAGAGAATACAGGCAAGCAGAAGTACATTCAGCATCCCCTGATCTTTTTACTTAGGGGTGGAATAAAGTTTTAAAAGCAACCAAATGAGGCTGGAAAGGTAGCTCAATGGTTAAGAGCACTGGTTGCTCTTCCAGAGGACCTAGGTTTAATTCCCAGCACCCAAATGGCAGTGCACAATTGTCTGTGACTTTTGACCTCTGTGGGCACCAGGCACACATGGTATGCAGGGAAAACTATACATATAAAATAAATCAACAAAAACGGAAGCTTTCACTGCTGTGTTTTGTGCAGTAAGTGATGTTTCCTTCAGGTTCTTCTGATGTTAATAGTCTTAAATTTGAGAAAAGAGGTAGCAATTTATTTTACTGTGGAATTTTTTCATGGTAAATTCTTACAGATAAGAAGGCATTGATACATTTTTTTCTGATTGCTTTCATCATAAAAAGATAGTAATATATAAAATAAAATGGTACTTCTGCACACATTTTAAGATATTCCCCAGGTGTTTGTGTTCTATATGCTATTTATTTGATGATCCTTGATTCTTGCCATGCATTTTCTTTCCAGTTGGCCAGTAGTTTCTGGGTTGACCAGTTGTCATCAATGCTCTATTTGGCCATACATTTTTTTTTTTACTTCAGACAGAAATAGGCAGCAGAACTGTGCGTTGGCTACTCCTAGAAGTCATATCCACCTGTTAGGGGCACAGCAAACAGTGCTCAACTTTAGTGTTGCATTTATGAAATATCAGGTGATATTTCCCTTCAACTGTTGAGGTGAGCTTAGGTTCCAGAAAAGTTTTACATCTTATGCACTGGAAGTCACTCTGAGCAACACATTTTAATAGATTCCTGGAATCAACAGAGACTCTGTGTCTTTTCAGAGAATAGAACCAATTGTCTTTGTTTGGCATTAACACTGAGAGCTCCCAGGAGCAGCGCAGCAACCTTTCTTAGCCAAAGTGTGACTTGTCATGTGACTTATTGATTGTGAAAGGAGCCTCAGAGTTGTTCAGTTGGTATCATTCATGTCAGAGTGTGTATACTGTCCTGCCAGAGTGGAGGGTCCCCAAGAGCAGGGTCTTTGCCGTGTCGTTCATGACTGGAATGTGCCCCACAGATACCTGAAGACTATGGTTTGCTGTGATTTGAAGTCATATGTCATATATTTCCTCTGCCTCGTGGCAGTTTCATGGCAAAAGCCCATCCATTACTTGAATAATTGATAACTGGAATTCATGCTCGTTTCATGGGAAGTGTGCTGTGCCCCAGAATGCACTGCTGGAATTTGGTTTTCTAGTTGCATTTCTAGGCTGGTATAGTTTAGTTTTTAATTTCAGATCTTTTTTGAGAACAGAGAGATTGATGGATTTGCTTTAGAAGATTTTGGAAGTGAGGACTAGAGTGACAGCTTAGTGGTTAAGAGCCCTGGCTGCTCCTCAGAAGGAGCTGGGTTCAATTCCCAGCACTCACATGACAGCTGACAACTGTCTGTAACTCTGGTTCTAGGGGTCCTACCTCTTCTTCAGGCCTTTCTTTGTAGGTACAGGGCATATGCATGGTGTATAGATGCAGACAAAACAACCATACACATAAAATATAATTTTTAATTAAAAAGTAGGGAGGGGGTACAATGAGATGTTTCAGTGTGCAAAGGCGCTTGCTCTCGAGCCTCACCAATGACTTGTTTGATACCCTGACCCTACATAATAGCAGAGAACTGACTCCAGCAAATTGCACTCTGTCTTTATGGTCAGTTGCGCACACACACAATCAATCAGTCAACCAATCAATCAGTCTATTAGTTTAGAAATAGTGATGGCTTAGTTACTGATTTTTCTTCTAGGCCTCTATAGGCTAGCAGCGACCTTTTACTCTCCACACTTCTTCCTGTCAGGGAATACATTTGTGTTGGCTGAGCCCCAGTAACCAGCTTGGCCCTTGAGGCAAACATGATGGATAGATTGGACCATTCACAATGGTTGACTGGAAAGTGGAGGTCTTTTGACTGGGATGATTTGGTAGCCACCAATGCATCCCTAGACTGGCCAGCTGCTCCTGAATCTCTTTTAGAAAGCAATAAGCTATTTTTGAGTTACTTATTAGGATTATCAATTAATTTCAATTAATAGCTGTACCTATTCCACAGAGAGATCCTCACCACAGGATCTCCAGTCACTGCCCTCCAGATAATGTGGACGGAAGAGATCCAAGAAAAATGAAGGACAGGAAACTTCTTCCTAGGAGCAGAAGAAGGCCTGGGCTGCTGTGCCACTTGGCGGCTCTTCCCCAAGGCTTCTTTTGTGTGAGCTGGAGAGGAACATTATGAAGCAGTGTCCTTCTTAGCTGCTCGTGTTTTTGTATTCTCACTCTGTTGCCTGCCACCATAAATGGTGTTGGCATGGCCACTTCCTGCCAGAAAACATCGAGTTGTGACAGCAGCAGCCCGTTGGCAAGGAAAGCCCTGCTGAGAACACGCCACTGTTTTCTATCATCATTTCACAGAGCTGAGGAGACGATGGAGACTCTTACTGGCTGATAATCAGCCAAGAAGCGCAGTCGTCATGAGCTCCATGCAAAAAGACTGGTCTTTATCTTAAGTCACACATTCATTGTATTTAGGCCAATAAAATGTAAGAATGCACGTGTGTGTGTGTGTGTGTGTGTGTGGCGGGGGCAGGGGAGGAGAAAGAGAGAGAGCAGAAAGAGGAGAGGAGGAGAGGAGAGAGGCTATGAATAGAAAGACAAAGGATGCAGGCAGATTGGACATGTATCAGAGCAGAGTAAATGAAGAATAATTGGGAAGCTTGAAATAATTCAAAGAACAAAAACTCCTCTGATAATAAACATTTTCCTCTTTGTTTATGTGTATAGAATGTCTCAGGCAGGAATGCACTGCCTCTTTGTAACCACATCTGGGTCCCCTTGTCTTTTAGTGCCAGAGTGATGTTCTCTGAGGCGGTAGGACCCCGTGAGGAAGCCAGGAGAGGCAGGAGTGTGGTGCAGCAGTGCTGTGGGAGCCTGCAAGGGGGAGAGATGCCAGAGTACAGGACTGTTGTGTCAGGACCAATGTCAGACTCTGGGTCCTGTGAGGGGGACCCAATCCATACAGCTGCAGGGTAAATAAAGGTCACTCCAAAGCATCCTTATCCATCTTGAATTATTCATGCTATTCTGTGTCTTTGGATCCTCAGCAAAGTCCCCAGAGATGGAACAATTTCATGAGTACAAGATTTAAAGGAAATGGAGCTTCATAGAACTTATTTTATCTGTAACAAGGCAGTCAGTTCCTAAGTGTGTCATTGAGAGTCACGCTTAGGTGATCCACTAACCAGTACCTCCTGCTTAGGTAACTGATGTGGCAATTAATATCTGCTCTTCATTAACTCACCGTGTTATAAAGAGTACCGTAATCCTGACTGCGTTTGACCTTATATTCACAAAGGCTTTTCAGAATTTATCCCAACCCTCATTCCTATCTCCCGAGTTTTTCTCCCAGACTGTCAACTTTGGCAATTTTAAGTTCACTTTCTCAGTTCTTACTGGGAACCTAGATTATCTGTCCTGAGGGAAGAACTTCTGTGCTGGTTGGCTAGGAGTGTTTTATTTTCCGTATACTGTATTTCTTGGTGGGGAGTAGTATCTTAGATTCAAACAGTCTGCTTAACACGTTCAACAAAACAGGATTCAGCTCACCATCACATTGGGTGAACCCGTCTAGACACTCCAAAGATCACGATTTGTGGCCCATGTTCTTCATCACCTCTACCATTCTTGTTTTGTTTTGTTTTATTTTGAGAGAGGGTTTCTCTGTGTAACAGTCCTGGCTGTCCTCGAACTCACTTTGTAGACCAGGCTGTCCTAGAACTCGCTTTGCAGACCAGGCTGT
>JABTXL010009415.1:5880262-5934026 GCA_025134845.1 Neodon shergylaensis | reverse complement strand
GCTTTGCAGACCAGGCTGTCCTAGAACTCGCTTTGCAGACCAGGCTGGCCTCCACCTCCACCACTCTTTTATTTACAGATCATACTGACCAAGAGGTAGCCTCCAGGAAGCCAGCATGTTATGACACATGCCGTGGAAGATAAAGTGCAGAGCTGTGAGCTCTTCCCATTGAAGTCACAACCAGAATGGGAGTCAGAATTGTCCCTGGATGATCCCTTTGGACTGTCTCACTGAAGTTTTTAAAGTATGTCAGGGGGTCGCAGAAGCCATGATAACTAACCACAGGGAATTGTGGGAATGCTGTATAAGCAGGATCTTATTCATTTTATTCCCAGGGGAACAATGGAGTGGTCCAGGAACATCTTTAATGCCCTCATGTCTAAGATATGTTACATGTGACCCCTTCAGTTCACTTTCCCTTCTCAGTTGTCTATGAATCTTAACCAAGGCGGGCTTCTCATAGCTGAGCCCCTTTGCCAGCTGCGAAGTGAATTGCTAGAGGTGGGAAGTCTCTATCAGGAGGAAAAGCTCTTCCACATTCATCAGAAAGATCCAGAAACTTCATTGTTTTGATGATGTCGGCCTTTCCATTGGGAAAACTGGAGAATGAAGAGGGGAGTTCAACCCTAGAAATAAGTGTCTCATTTTTCTCCCCTCATTTGCTTAATCAGGTGGCAACTTCATAAGGTCTTTTTTTTTTTTCTGTAAAAGTCTTCAGGTGCACTGTTTGGTTCCAGGGAAGGGGTGAGAACTCAAGTGTCCACAGGTCATGGCTGTCAGGGCAGAGCATTGTTTTCTCCTGAGCACTAAGAGGGAGAAAGGTGGGGCAGAATGAACTTGTGTCAGGACTGCACTTGGAGCTAAACGCTCTGCATGGCAGGTTCTTGTTTACAATAGAAATAATGAAACCCTGATCTGCATGCCGCTCTGGTGGTTTCTTCCACCTTGGGCCCGGTAATTAGCTATGCATGGGTCACAGGCTGGCGATTAGTTCTGTTTCTCAGAGCATGTCTGCAATCTTTGATATCTACTTAGGCTATGTAAATCATTTGCACAGGTTTTCTTTCTGATTTTTCTATTAATCTTGGGTAGAGTGAAATTTGCTATTTTCTCTGTGACACACCATGAAATTTAGCAATTAAATCCTTTCATTTATTCAGAGTCTGCATTTGGTTTAAGTAAGTCTCAACAAAACATTGCGTTGAGGGTTTCAAAATATTACTCCATGGTTCTTCATCATTCAGTAAACACAGCTCATAATGCTTATTTCTAGTCTCCTGGTAGGTTGTTTTCTTTAATTCTCCTCCAGACAGGAATCATCTTTTGTAACCAGTAGATCCTGGGAAGCCAGGGGGCTTCTGGCCCTTTTGAATGTACTATGGCTGACCTTTTGTAGATCTTATTCATCCTTTATTGCTACATCCAGCTTTGTACACATTCTGTCTGTCTCTTTTTAGTTGGATTAAACTAAATGCTTAAATTGCTCCTAACTACCTGAGTCTATATTGTGCTGCTTTGGCCCTATTACATAGGAAAGTTTTATATAAATAAAATAAATAAAAGTATTTACGGATGGCTGGGGATGTAACTCAGCCGGTAGAGTGCTTCTCGAGCATGCTTGAGACCCTAGGTTTGATCCTCAGCCACATGTGAACTGTTTATACAGCAGCCCTGCAATCATAACACGGGGGGGGGGGGGGAGTGTGGAGGCAGGAAGGTCACATGTTCAAGGCTGGCATCTTCTATAGATAATTCAAAGACAGCTGGGGCTGAGACCCTGTTTTAAAAAAAAAATAATAATAAATTCCTGGATGATGAGGAATTGATTTAATTTGGCTCAGTAGGATCCAGAGGCTTCGAGTCAGGTGGTTAAAATTTCCTCAGCCCTTGTTCTCGAGTCCCCCCCCTCCATGCAGAATGCTGTTTTCAGTGCTTTAACCCAGCTGCTGTTTTTTTGGTTGCATGCCACCATCTCTTCTCTATGTATTAATTGACTAAAATAACCCACTTCATGCCACTGTTTGACTTCTTTTTTTTTTTTTTTTCTTTTTCAAGACAGGGTTTCACTGTGCTTTTGGAGCCTGTCCTGGAACTAGCTCTTGTAGACCAGGCTGGTCTTGAACTCACAGAGATCCACCTGCCTCTGCCTCCCGAGTGCTGGGATTAAAGGCGTGCGCCACCATCGCCCGGCCCACTTGGACTTTTTAAATTAGCATGTATTAGCTGTACAAAGGGCGGGTTCTGGTGACAGCCTCGCACATGCATCGTCACGCTCTTTGTCCGTGTTCACAACCTTTGTTCCTCCCCTCCCTTCTCAGCACTGTTTCCACTTCTGGCCTTCCTCACCCCAGCACCCCCTTCTCTTTTCACGTCTAGCTTACGCACTTTAAACCTAGATTCCACACAGAAATGTGACATTTTTCTTTGTATGTCTTCACTATTTTGCTTAGCTTGGTGGTCCCCAGGATTATCCACGTTTCTAAAAGTGGCACAGTTTCTCTCTTTATGACTGAATAATACTATTGATTATATAACATTTCCTTTATCCATTCGTCACTTGTAGGATATCTAAGCTGATACGTGGGTTTCTTCCCTTTTCTGTTTTGCTTTAAGGATTTTTGTTGTTGTTTATTTTGTTTGTTTGCTTTGTTTCTTGCGTTTCTGCATTCTAACGCTCAAACAGCTGATGAAGACATCTGCCGACTGCTGGCTGGAGTCAGTGTTTGCCAAACAGAGCAGTCGTCATATTTGCTGTCTAAATCCTAAGACTTAGAGGTTGCTCCTCAAGTTTGAATAATGCATAAAATTTAAAAACTCTAAAAGAGACTTTTTCATACTGCCCCCCCCAATAGTGACATAGTATATTTTACTACTAACTTACATACAAAGAAAAAGGCCAGGCGTAAACTTCTGTGGCTGTGTACAATGAGAACAGATTAAAACAAGGGTAACGGTTTTTAAAAGAGCAGAATTTAAAACAATGCCAACTTAGGTTTCCTTATTAACGCTGCTTCGCTGAAAGAGTCACAGCATGGGTGTGCTGTTGGCTGCTTGTTGCTTTTAGTGGGTATCTCTCTCCTACTCAGTGTGAGGCTCATTCCTCTTGTAGCATTGCTGATGGAAAGCCATGGGTGATGACTCCACTGTGCCCCGTGGTGTCATTCAGTCTTCATGATGTATTAGGCCTCTGGTCTTTTCTCATTAGCTCAGGGCAATTGAAATAGTCACACTTGACCAGCTTGCCCGTTAGTATGTATGGAAGTGCCACGAGGAGATTATGGGGCCGCCTGAAATTAAAGGGTGGTGATCACGTGATTCCTATTTGGAAAGACTTACAGAGAAATGGCAACAAAATTTGTTAGGCTGATGCTCTTCATAGTCCTGTCAAAATTCCCTTCAGACTCTGGTTTGAAGAAAACTGGTATGTAATAAACTATGGACCAGACTTGGTGTAAGTTTACTCTTAATGGGTTAATTGGGTATAATTAATTGGCTGTTTAATATTTATACTTTAATTCGGTTAGCCTGTACTTGATTAATATTTGTCTCCTTGCTCTTTATCGAAAGAGTTATTTGAATCAAAGCTCTACATTTTTTTATTGGTATTCAGAATTTTTTGCTTTCCTGTTAGGAAATTAGCCTTGCCTAGACCTTTATCATCTGCTGCAAGTGAATTAACTGGAAGCAAAGGTGAAATCCAAGGGCTGCACTGGGGAGTCCAGACCCACCCTGCCCCAGGAAGAGTAAACGGGGGAGGGTCTCTAGGCAGTGGACATACAGAGTTCTTGACTCACAGATTCCAGTCTGTTTCTAGAAGATGTTTCGGGGAGACTCCATATTTGTGAGATCGCATCCTTTTTTTCTTTTAGTCCGGTCTTGCCACTTGGCTGCTGTGTGACTTCCTGTCTGCTGAAATGAGAATGACAGAAGTCACTGTGAGTCACGAGCAGTGGTGTGGTTGCTGTGCATTGCGCATGGCACATGCTGGGTGCCAGCGAGTGTGGGCTGCTGGGATTACAAGGAAAACATTCACAATCATTAGCCTCTTGACTCATTTTATATGCGGAGAGGCCACACACGTGTCTGACGCAGCCAGCCCAGCCCCATTTCTCAGCTTGTCATTAGTCATTAGATTTTGATGCTATGTGGCATAATGTCTGTACCATGCGAGTTGCTGCACTCCTGTTACCGGCTCTTTTATGAGGCAGATTACCATCTTCCAAGTTGTTGGCGGAAGCCAATTATATTGTAATCCTGAAGCTTCATTACGACCCCCTAGAATCTGCACTTTTGCCCTTTTCTGACCTACCTGTCCTTCATATCCTTCAGACTCCCAGAGCCATCTTCTTAGTTGGCCTTTTCTTCTGTTTACGTTGTGGATTTCCCAGTTCGAGCTTCGCCAGCTCGCAAGCCGACGCCCTGAAGTTCTAGCCTCTACATTCCGCAGATACTAGGTGCTTCTCCTTCTGCACACTTTCCTGGAGCTCTGAGGCTAGAGTGCATTATCTCTGCAAAGTAGAAACCAAGGCCCAGGAATGTCATTAAACTTAGCTCTGTGTCTCACAGTTTGTCATTGAAAGAAAGGGTTCAGATTTTTGTCTTGATCACTACTGGGTTCCCTTGTCTTATCCTTCTACTATTCTGTTTTCAAAGTAGAAGATTTTTGGGGGGGAGGGGAATGATGCTTAGGGTGAAGGGAATCGGACATCCGTACCAACCTGG
This sequence comes from Neodon shergylaensis, assembly GCA_025134845.1. Lineage (NCBI taxonomy): Eukaryota > Metazoa > Chordata > Mammalia > Rodentia > Cricetidae > Neodon > Neodon shergylaensis. The sequence goes on along the minus strand of JABTXL010009415.1, from coordinate 5,929,304 downwards.
GTTCAAAGCCACCTGTTCGCAGCATGCTGTCACTGACTAGGTAGTCATGATGGGATTTGACGAAGATAGATGAAACACAGCTGTAGACGTTTCTCGAGCTCTTCGTGTTATGTGTGAAGCTTTGTGTAGGTTTATTAAAGAAATACAACAAGCTGACTGTAAACTATAAGGCAATGGTAAATAAAGTCTCTATTTCTTTTCTTGGAAATACAGTTTTTGTTAGGATGTTTTCCACACGGAGATCCTGACTGCCAGTCCTTGCTTTCAGAAAGTCACAACACAGACATGTTTGGATTCTTAGTATTATGCCCTCAGTCCTTGCTGCTTAGAGGAAGTACTCATGCCGTTCGTTCTCTGACTACTCAGTTGTGTGTCTGCAGCGTCTCCCCTCCTCTGCCCATTTCTTGACTGTCCACTCACTGCCTGCACCCTCCCTTCTCCTCACTTCAGTCCTTCTGGGATAAACACGCCCTTGTTCTTCCTCTCCCCTTAGTCCCGCAAATGACAAGTCGTAGGGACTTTCCACTCCCTGGAGGTGGAAAGACAAATGTCCAGCCTCTTGTACAGGAAAGACAACAGTCATGTTATTTTGAAATTCTTACTGCAATTTGTTATAAATGGAGTTTCTTCTAGCTAGCAGGTGCTTTACATTTTTGTGTGAAAGCATTAAAGAAGCACAGTGACTGGAGCCACACAGCCCTTTCTAAATTCTCTAGAGTTCCTTCATTCGTACAGACCATAGCATCATTTACTAACAGGGTTGAGTGCGTGCCTCTGTGTTCTCTCCTATGTACTACTTGATTTATTATATACTAGACTAATCTTCATAGTTGATTCTGTGATACCTAGTGGAGTCTGGTACCCTGTAAGAACAAAACAAATGTAGTCTAATACATTTGTAATTGATGTCAGTGCATATTTGAATGAACTTTTCTTTTCATTTTGTTAACTAGTTGTCTTCTTTCCCCGGTTCCAGATGATACTCCTTTAGCCACTGTTTCATTTTGTCTCGTTACATTTAAGATGTGACCCATTTCGTGATCTGTATTTTCATTAACAAGTGTGCTTTCCTGTTTTGTATGATTCTAGACTTCTGTTTTCATAATTGCTCCTGGTTTTCAGATTTATCTCTTTTTAAAGCTGTTTTCCCCAGATAAATGAAGCAATCATAGCTGGGGTTCCCACCATGCTGCATATCCCTAAGTGACATTAATGTATGTTTCTGTGGACGTAGCTCAGCGGTAGCATGCTTGCTTGGTGGATGTTAGTCCCTGGGTCAGTTCCCACTTGTAAACAAACCAACATGGTTATTGCGTTAGGAAGAAGAGTTTCATCCTGTGGTAGCCACTGTTTCTGTCTGTGAATTCTTTGCATTTACTTTACTGATACTGATTTTAGTTTTTTTTTTGACAGATATTTTTTCTTTCACCTCTTGTAGGTAACACACATTTTACCATAGTATATCAAGCAAAATAAGCCAGAACCCCCCTCCAAAAATTATAACATTTTCCTTTCATCTATGGAACCTAGATTATAGAATGATCATATCATACCTATAACGTGAAGACAGAACGGAGCCTGTTTGGAAAGGCACGGAAGAGGTGAAAGTAGGACATAAGAAGGAAATCGGAGCAAACATGCTAAAAGTATATGATAGACCTACAGAAAAATTTCATTGTGAAACCTACCACTTTGAACAATAAATGTACACTGCTAAAAGTTGGCTTACAGTTTTCCCACATTGTGTTTTTTTTTTTATCTTCATGTAAAGATGGCTTTATTATTAACACATCTTTTGTCACTGGTATCAAACCTGTTGAGCATTACATGTGTGGGTAATTAACACATCAATTTCAAAAATCAATTTTTGGCTGACTCCAATTGACTTTCCAAATGTAAAATTGCATAATGTGCAAATGAGGATAATTTTTTTCTACTATTTCTTCCCATTGAACTTCCCAGTTTGTCATGTCATGCTAAAGGTCATTCTCAGGGCACCACTCACAATGAAGATGGGGTAACATAACTAGAACGTTCTGGTGCCCAGGTTAGATGAGTGTAATCTACTGATATAAAATGTACTCATTGTAAGAGATATTTTGACAACCCATATAACGGAATAGATTTTTAAATTACACAATAATTTTTCACATAGTTCCTCATTCATATTTAAGTGAAAGTTATTTGCTATTTAGAAAAAAGAAAATGCATTCCAAATTGCCTGATTTGAAGGAGCCTGCCTCTTTCCATCATTAGACTGCTCTCCTGGTTGGTTACTCAATGAGAAGATAAGTGGCCATGTTCTAGTCCTGAACTTAGAAAGAAAGTGAGTAAATTCTCACCAGAGAGAATGCCACTGTGGGTAAATAGTCTTTCAAAAAAATAACATTGGAGTGACTGAGAAAGGCATCTGATGTTTACCTCTGAGCTCCATATGCATATTCTCTCTCTCTCTCTCTCTCTCTCTCTCTCTCTTACACACACACACACACATATATATATATATATATATATATTTGTCACAGTATTTCCTGGAGTCATTTGTATTTTTCCATATCCACTTGTAAAAATTATATATATATATGCATATATTCATATATATCACAATAACCTTTTTATAATTTCTATTATAAGTGTATTTTCTAGACATATATATATAATATTAATGACATTTTTATTTTATAGTGAAAATGTCTGGCCCTTTTTGTATGCTGAAATTGCACTGAAGGAATACATAAAGGAAAGAGTTGGCTTTCATATTCTAAACCCCATTCATAAATGTGAAGTTCTTTTCTTTTTAGAAGAGATTTTATTGATTTTATTTCATGTGTGTTGTTTGGCCTTACAAGCATGCAGTGCCCATGGAGGCCAGAAGAGGGTGTTTGTTTTCCCATGAAACTGGAGTTTCAGTTGGTTGTGACATACCATGTAGGTACTGGGGATCACACTTAAGTCTTCTGGAAGAGCAGCCAGTACTTTTACCTTCTAGTTACTCTCCAGCCCCATAGTCATTTTCAGTACCCCAGACACATGGATACAAGTGTATATGTACATGTACATAGCATTTACCATTGGTACTGGGAAAAAGGAATTTTAGCAGGACATCAACAGTCCATCCATGGTGCTGACCATCCCACTTCGGTCACTTGTGTCCCCGCTTAACTTTAGACAATTTAAATAAGCTCTCTAGGTTCTAATTTCATTTCCAGTGAAATGAGGTTGGTGATAGCATCCACTCAACATAATTAAATGTGACTGTATAGAGTTAGAACAAGGGGAAGCTGGAGCTGGCTTTTCTAGAAAGGTCATCAGTCTGCTTACACTGGGGCTAGCGCGCTGGATACCAGACACAGAGCAGACTGAAAGAATAGTTTAAGGTTCTTGCTTATTTTTTTTTTTTTTTTTTTTTTAGAAATCAGCATTCACCCAAGGGAAGTTTCAGGTGCCAAATAGTGCTTGTTATCTATCTTGTCATCTATAGCAAGACAGATGAAATGTTTCTATCAAATTATGATACGAGCCCATCCCAAGTGCTTGTTACCTATGTTGTCATTTATAGCAAGACAGATGAAATGTTTTTATCCAATTATGATACAAGCCCATCCCAAGAGGTTCATTTATTTCATGAAATTACATGGCAAACGCCTTTCCTCCACTCCTGTCTTTAAGTGGGAATTATTAAAGCAGCATTAAAACTTTGTAGCACTTATTTGAATATTTTCATTCTGTCCCCAGGAGCGCTGGGCTGTCCATTGCACTGCTACGAAACATGTTCGTGTGGGAAATAGGGATTCATTTCCCCTCTAGCGGTGTTCTCAAATGTTTTGAGGCAATGACTGGCATGCATGGCAGATGGTAAAGAACCGAGTTAGAATGGAATGTGATAAATGGTAGAAATGATGAGCTAATTTTGAAATAGCAGTGTGTGTTTTGCACTCATTGGTCTTCCCTTAAAAGTCAAGGTCAGCTTTTAGGGACCCCCGGGGGTTGCTATAGTGCTCTAGTGGGTCTTATGTTGAGGTCAAGAGTTTTTAGATTCCAGGGACGTTCCTCACTTTTTGCTTTATTGATATTTAGTTTGTTAGTTTTTAGAGACAGGGTGTCTCTGTGTAGCTTTGGAGCCTGTCCTGGAACTCTCTTTGTAGACCAGGCTGGCCTTGAACTCAGAGATCTGCCTGCCTCTGCCTCCCAAATTCTGGGATTAAAGGTGTGCACCACCACCACTGCGTGGCCATGCTTTATTGACTTTTTAAAGTTTATATGTACAACATACAACTACTTTTTTTTTCTTTTTTCAAGTTCCCGATTTTGCATTTTTTTTTAACTAGCCCACTGTTCACAATTCTTCTGAATATCTTTGGTGTTGCTGATGCTCTCTTTGATGCGACATGAATTATGCGGTATGTGTTTCTAAAATAATGCATACATTTTTCTCTCCAGTAGAAAAAATTGGTCCTGAATGCCCCTTCTGACAAACCAACAAGCTTGTATAGTTCCTTCAACATCACAGTTTCGTACCCTTTGCTGTTCTTGCTTTTAACATGCAAGTCTTCAAGGCCGGCTTTGGATGCTGTTCTTCTGCTCACTACAGGGGTCCAGTCATGCTAAGGAAGTTTAAATTCCATGAAAGGATGTGAAACCTGTAAACTGATTACTTAAATCAGTTGGAATTCTGCATTAGAGCAATAGAAAATGCTACTTCTTTAAGTTTCCCTCATAAAGGTAATATTTGGCAAGCTGCTACCATAGTATCTCATGCAATAAAACCTCATCTCTGCCTCCTCCCCTTTCTTTCTCGTGCTAGTGTCTGTATTCCGAGTGTCTTCTGAGATCGCGCATCCCTGAGGTTGGTTGTATAAGCACATACGTATATGCCGTAGTTTGCATTAGTATTTCATTTCACAGTGTAGCAAATTATCATATATCTCAGGGCTTAAAATAGCAGCCGCTTCTAGTCTCACGGCTCTGCCCAGCAGAAGTCTGGACAGGCTCTCTCAGCGGGATCCCTCCTAAGCTCTCCCAGTAGCTGGCAGAATTCAGTCTCTTTTGAGTGTGGAGCTTGCTTGGCCCTTGAGGCTGACAGAGCCACGTTCCTGATGCTTCATATCGACTGGAAGGATCCACCCAAGAGAAGCTGCTTTGGGGTCGAGTGGCTGTTTACAGATTCATAACTTCTTCCTGGATGCCGTAGCTTACATTTTTGTTCACAGGTTCTGTCCGCAGGACTCAGGACCAACTGGCAGTCAGACCCCAGAATGCTGGGCACTAGAGGTCTTATGAGAATTCTGCCTGCCATACCCTTGACTTTCAAAATAAAATAAATACATTGTCTGTTGATTATTTGCTGTTGATGATGTTATAAACGTTTATTTTATAGATGAATGAAGGTAGGGCTGGAGAGATGGTTCAGTGTTAAAGAGCATTGGCTGCTCCTCTAGAGGCCCTGAGTTTGGTTCCCAGCACCCACTAGGCAGTTTCCACCTGTTTCTTACTCCAGTTCCAGAGGCTCTGATGCCCTCTTCCGGCCTCTGTGGGCACTGCCAGCACATGCTGCACAGATATGTGTACAGGAAAAACACCCATGCACACAAAATTTAAAAATAAAGTATTTCTAAAATATAAGAAACAAATAAAGGTTAGATGTATAAAGGTTTTGTCTCAGAGACAAAGTCTCACCAACATACAAGGCCAAGTGAAAAATAATAGGAACAAAACTCATCACTTAAGAAAGCCTCACGTTTTTTAGTTTAGGTTTGTTTGTTTTTCATGGACACTTACAGATTTCCAATGAGTTTTTTTTTAAAGCCATTCCCAATTCAAGTGGTTCTAGAAAAACTGTGAATTCATTTCCTCATAGAAGCTAAGTAACACAAGATAGGCAAATTCCCATGCTCTTGAACAAATCTAACTTTGGGCACTTAATCCCTATGGAGATAAAGGACACATATGGCTGTCTCCTGAAGAACAGCTCCTAGGAGGGGAAAATCGCAAGGCTTTGCTTGCCCAGGGAGTGGTCAAAGCAGATGCTGCCCACAACTTTTAGTTCCCATGCCTGTTTGAGTTTTGAAGCATTTCCACACCGAGCCTGGGAATCAGCAAGTTCAGCTCATTACTTGGTAGCTGTACTACACTGAGCATATTGTTACCTGCTCGTAGAATACTTTCCAGTCATGCATGATATAACTGTGCATGGGTTATATGCTGCCCTACTGGGCTCACACGGCTCTCTTTCATTCCCTTGAAATACTTCCTCCAATATATTGCTTAGGCAGCGCGCGTCAAATCCTATCTACATTTGAGGCAGGAGAGTGTCAAGGTGATTCACTCTGTTTTTCTCTGTTTATTGTCTTGAGTTCTATCACGTTCTTTCCATCTTTAAAATGTTCTTGGGAAAAGAGGGAGAAGCTGAATCAACTCAGAGAGAGTCCTCACCGAAAGTGTAGCTCTCAACCACAACCCATCCCATCTCCAACCAGGAAGCTATTTGCAATTGATAGTTGCCAGGAAAGGGGAAATCTGTCTGTCGTTTTTATATTCATTTATGTGTTTTGTTTCTTCTTATGTTGTTTGTTTGAAAGAGAGACAGAGAATGAACATAAAGTTGGGTGGGTAGGGAGGTGAGGAGATACTAGGAGGAGTCAGAGGAGGGAAGTGGTCTGATCAAAATATATTGTATCAAAAAAATTAAGTAAAGATTTAAAAAGAAAGAAATGAGAGAGTCCTCCTGCTTCTTCCCTGCATACAGGAGGAGCTGTGTTTGTGGAAGGGCAGGTGAAGGGCAACCATGAAGGCAGACAGCCAGAGAAGGAGGTGATGCCCATCTTCATTTACCCTTGACCTATAACCACTGCTCTGGTCTACTTCATGATTCAGCTGTTAGATTTCTTTATGGACCTTATGAAGAAGCTGTTGATATTTGTTTAAATTTAGACCTTTTCTCTCTCCCTCCAATCCTAAATTTCACTTTTTTCCCCTCATCCACTGCCTCTGGTAAAATAAATAAATAAGTCGGCTTCCCTTTTGATCTCCATTTCAGGTGATTCAAAATGTATGGCTGGCAGCCTTCAAAGGAGTAATGTAGGCGCCGGATGTTTTATTCAGTGTATCTGTGTGCTGTCCTTTTGTGTAGCTATTCAAATTGCCGTGGAAGAGCCTGGGAGGCTGTCATGGATTTTGCCAGCAGGAAATGACAAGTGCTACTATATGGTGAATGCTATAGGTGTACTGGAAATTTCTGTTGCAGGCTCTATTTCATGCACGTTTGTTTCCCATGTAAGGCTGCAAGTCCAGCCTAAATTCTTTAGCCAGAGATTCAGGTCTTACCTCACGTGTAATGTGGAAAGGGAAAATAATTTAGAATGCAATTACTAGTCGAGGTTGCATTTAAAAAAAAAAAGTACACAGTAACTTTTAAAACAGATTGTTTTTAATAATTCTGTGCCTTTGGGACAAAACGACATTCTCTTTTTATGCCCGCCCCTTTGGAGGTCCACTCAGTTTTTCATTGGCTGCCGTGAAATCTTTTGGAGATCATTACCTTAGTGCCCCCTAATGAAATGTAAATAAAATGAATGATTACAGCTTGATTATGGGTCCAGTATTTATGAGGCTTCTGGTAACTTGCTGCATAAATTTAAGTGTGTGAGTAAATTCTCTTAGGGGCAGTCAATGCAGAGTGGGGTTTTTTTTTCTTTTCTATTTTTTATGATGCACTAATTCTTTTCACCTCTAGATGCTTTATTGTTGTTTCTGCCCCAGAAGAAGTAGGACTCTGGAAAACAAGAATATGTGTGTGTGTGTATAATGGTGTTTATGGTCTCTATAGCGTTCAGATCAGACCCAGCGGAACATGGAAAGATAGGAGTCCTACTATTCTGTTTCTTTGTATAATGTGTCTGTCTCCCCACAAAGGAAAACATGTCTGCATCTCCCCCCTTTTCTTTCTTAGAAAGCCAGTTGGATTCTGAGTCCCTGATCTTTGACAGCAATCACAATGCAATGGGTTAACAGTATTTTTTGACTAGAGTTCAAGTGATTCAGTTTTGCTTTGTCGTCCACACAAGGAAAGTTAGCCTCCATCTCAGTGTAACTACTTGGCGCTCCGTAGCCCTGCTGATTTTTCTTTCTAGAATTGCTATTATTCTGAACTGTCCATAGTTCAGGCTGTAATCCTTGCTCAGCCTGCAAGGCATTTCTTGTATCAAGGGGTAGAATAACCCTTTAATTGTGATAGGCATGACAAAATCCTAGGTGATAGTGTGACAGCTGATGTTGGCTTTCAACTTAACATGGGGAAGAGGGAACCTCAAGTGAAGAATTGCCTCTATTAGATTGTCTTCTGGACATATTTTAGGAACATGTGTTTGCTTGCTAATTGGTGTAGGAGGGCCCCGTCCACCGTGAGCAATACGATCCCTATGTAGGTTGTAGGAATGAAGAACTCTGTAAGAGTGACAGCTGAGTGAGTGTCGGAGCAAGCCAGTAAGAAGAAGTTCTCCAATGTTTCTGCTTCAAGTTTCGACTTCCTTCAGTGACAGTCATTTTTAAGATGAAATGAACCATTTTCTCTCCAAATTGCTTTTGGCCATGCTGTTTCTTAGAGCAAAAGAAAGCAAATGAATGGTTTGTATGCCTAGACTCTATCGGAAAGATGTCCAGGTGGAATTTAGATTTTTTTTTTAGCTCATGGATAAGTTTCAGTTTAATGTTAGATCTCCAGAATGTGTGTCTGTAATCCCTACACTTGACAGTTTGAAACAGAAGGATCAAGAGTTCAATACTAGCCTCAGCTATTTAGAAAATTCCAGCCCAGCTTAGGGATTCTTATTTAGATCGAGTAGTATGCAATGTGTGATGTGAGGATACAACATGTAAATTTGGTTAAAATGCATCCTCATACTCGTCCAACTCTCTCATGTAGTCTAGAAACTTTCTCAGCTCTAATGTATCTCCCATCTAAAAGGCAAAGAAAATACAGCATCAAAATGACAAGGTTCTCATGTAGAGAAGGCCATTTCTCTAAGCAATAGCCAAGTGCCACAGACCCTGTTCCACCCGCTCTCTATTGGTAAAGAAGGCATTGGGTAATAAAGGAGCCTGATGGTTCATAGGATGGAATAAGCAAGCTCAGGAACGACTTCCTGAACATCCCGAGCCTTGGGAAGGAAAGAGAGACTGAGGATAAAAACCTGCAGTCTACTCTGAAGTGGATTCCCTGTTACAGGACTAAAGCCTGAGTTGTATTGGATCGTGTGAAGATACATGATCTGATTTCAAGTTTGAGGGGATCTGAGAAAGAGTAGAGGATTTCTGTCAACACATGCAAATTCTGGGTAATGAACTCAGATCGTTTTGAGTAGCTTTGGCTACACAGGCATCAAATCTATGTTTTATAAGTCAGCCTCTCTGCCTTTCCTTCATGCCCACAGTGACAGCAAAGCATTCCTGCCCTTCCTAACACAGGGCATCCTTCTTCTCCAAAGCACTTGATGAGCTGGCCTGCCATTGTTGGCACTCACAAAGGATGCCCACTGACTTTAGAATGCCGTCCATCACTAGCCTGGATGGCAAGTGGGACTTAACAAGGTAATCAAGAGTAATTCTGGCCTCTGCTTTTTGTAGTTAAAAGGAGTAACAGCGCTTTCTTAAAATAGTCTCCTAATAGAGGGCAAACCTTCCACAAACTGACTAAACATTTTTTGCAATCTTTAATACTTAGTTAACTCTTCACTTTGACAAATTAAGTTTTATCTACTCTATATGTCCTATGTTAAAACACTTACTGTAAAATAGTGACAAAGTACTTGGTCTCGCACCCCATGGGAATTTTGTTGTCCTATATTTATTACTTTAAATTGCTCCTAATTTTGATGGGTATTCTCAAGGGAGAATTGAAGGCTGCTGTAGTGAAAGAAAATGTGCATCTCTGGCTTAGATTAGGTCAAGGAAAACATGTTTAAGCAAGTGAATATGCTTGAGACGAATATCAGTGAGCCCTCTCCTAGACTACAGAAAGCAATTTCAATAATTTGCCCAAGGTATACTTTTCTAGTCTGTTACTGATGGTAAAGAATATTGCAAAGGCATAGATTTCAGTGGGTGAGAAGGGTAAGATCCCTGAACTGTCAATCCCCCGGCAATATCAGCACCCAAGCATGCTTCTAAAAGTTCTCGTCTCTCAACCAGTGCGGTGATACCTGTTTCCCCAGCATTTAAGAGGCAAGAAGATCAGAAGTTCAAGGTCATCTTATGCAGCCAGCCTGGGATCCATGAGACCATGACTCAAAAACAACAGCAACCCTCTTCCTGGTTGATTCACCTTAGACACATAAATCCCTAGTTTTCTATCATTTCTTCATCTTTAAAATAGAGATAATGATGGTGGGTTGGAGTCCCCGAAGCTGAGGTATAAGAGTTAAAGGACTCTTTCTAGCACATTCTTAGAAATTATAGATATTAATATAGAATCTACAAAACACAAATTTAGAAGTAACATTTTCTGGAATAAATTTTGATTTAAAATATTTTAAAATATAATTAGAAGTTAACAGACCTCTCAAATACTATAATACTAGTTGATAGTCAGAGAAATTGATAATCATGTATTTTTCAGCATCTTAATCTTCCATTCCTATGCCAGCCTCAGTGACGAGTTGATAGCTGGTGACATCCCCTTCCTGTAGGCTCAGCAAGATGTTTATTTCCCTGTTTCTTGCTGTTCCCAAGTAGGTGGTCCACTTGCATGGGAAGTTTATCATTTTGTTTTGCTTTTCCTAGAGAAATGGGAACTGAGCAATTGTCCGCTTATTAGAAAGTAGTATTTGTATCTATGTTTTCTTACCGAGCTGCTTTCTTCCAGTTTGTGGTACCAAACAGGCCCACTTGTCTCTATACTTGCAAGGCAGACGTTGCAGCCTGTTTGAATTATCAGGAAGATGGAGGAGAAAACGGCATATTCTTCTCAAAGACTTAAGTGTATGCAGACAACGGTGTGAAAATGGCAGATGTAGAATAGCATGCCACTGTGTTGTGCTGCCTGGCTGTTGTTTGAATACAGCATTATTTGTTCTGTTGCTATCACAGAGTACTTAACGTCTAAGTATTAATTGTTCCTGTCTTCTGATTAATCTGTCTAGTAGAACTAGAAAGAAAACGACAAAAGTATCACCAAAAAATGTTCTTAAGGCAAAAGAGTGTGGGCCAACTTTCTCTTCACTTTCTCCCCTTCCCCTTGCCTTTCCACAGGATATAGCAAATAAGACCTTTTAAAACTAGGGGATACTAAGTTTATTGTTTTAGTGGTTGGCATATAGTGGTACCTACAGTCTTTGCTAAGGGAATAATGGTTAGCCAGCATTCCATATTAAAAAAAAAAGTGTGTTTTTCCATTGCTTTGCTAGTCTCCATGGCACGGATGGAATCTAGTCAGAGAAATCTGGCATTTTCATTCCCATGGCTTCAAACAAAAACACACATGGATACGTTACTTAATATAGGTTGTCAGGTCACCGTGGTGTTTACAGTTGAAAAGCTGTGGTTGATTTGGAATTGTGTAGACTATTAAGGGAGAATTGGAGAAAGGTGACTTTTACAGAGCAGCTCTTTGGTGGCAATGTCCCTTTTCCCATGCTGTCTTCCCCAGCTTTCAAAATCCAGTGTCCCTAAAGATTACAGATGACACTTCCTCAGTAGTTTGACATAGTTGTATGGCTGTTCCTTCCCATTGCTAAAACAATTCCGTGTGTGTCCCTAAGTGAAACGTTCAGAATGTGCCTTGACCATGAAGAACAGTCATGGCACGCTTGGAGGACACAGTGGGGTGGCAATGGAAGAAAGACACCCTGCCTTTGGCACTCAACCAGAGCCCAAGAGGCTAGGCAGGTTTGTAGTTATTTTGACAAATTCTCACTGAGCATCAGACATACAAATGCCCCTGTATGATTCAACCCCTAAAACATAAAATAATTGACAGATGTTATGGCGATAATCTATTCCAGGGACCCCCTTTTCCAAGAAGGTTGGGCTCTTTAACAGCCTCTCCGTGGTGTAAAGTGGATGGAACTGCCTATAACGAGGCAGTCGACAAGAACGGAAAGCATCCACCGTGGCTCTGCTAATCTGTCAGAACAGGAGTTGGCCATCATATTATGAAGTATGGAGCAGAAGCACTTTTTATCAGGTCTGACCTCAAAGGAGGCTGGCGTTTTTTTTTTTCAAGGCTTTTAGAAATCCCGTGTCTTTTTGCTTTTCGAGACAGGGTTTCTCTGTAGCTTTGGAGCCTGTCCTGGAACTCGCTCTGTAGACCAGGCTGGCCTTGAACTCACAGAGATTTTCCTGCCTCTTCCTCCCGAGTGCTGGGATTAAAGGCATGCGCCAAGTCCCGTGTCTTTTGATTTCATGCAGCATCTATAGTTCTTCAAAAACACTTATTGCTTTAGGATCATGTATCTAGTCCATACTTGACACCGTACAGTTCTAAGTGTTACTAAAAATAAACATCTTGCCTTGACTTAAGTATATTGTATGTATTATCTACAATAATTCTCCTGGAGTCATTTTGTCAAGCATGACGTGTCCACACTGCAGTCTGGAAAAGTGCAGCTTTCAGTGTGGGAAGATCTCATTTCAAGTTCAGGTTCATGCACTCCCTATGTGGTGTTGGCAGTGATTCTTATGTTGGCCACAGACAGCTCATTCAGTGTACCACTTGGGCATCTGTGTTTTCTATATATCTAGTTTTGTGTTTTCTCCCTGGGTTGTCTTTCAGTTTTTGTTTTGTTGGTGTTAATTTACTTCCACTTCCTATGTTGCCTCTTAAGTTGATATAACAAGTAGTTTCTTAGTAGATAGGTGTATATTTCTATATCACACCTGGTTGTGGACAGGATGATGTTGAATATAAAAATATAAAGAGAGAGATATGTAAGGGAAGCCTAGAGACTCAGAACCCTCACAAATAGATTGTTTGCTCTTAGGAGAGGAGGAGCTTGAGACTTTAGGAATCCCCAGATTCACAAGCCTGGGGGATTTCACAAATGGAGTATGCCCATGCAACCAGCACTTAGAAGGAAAACAAAGATACAGTGTAGATCCGTGCCTTCTGCCATTATTTCTCCCTCTCCACATTAATCCTCACTGTCAATCCTGACTTATAAGTCCAAGAGAATGATAGACAGCTACACTTTCTTTTTCCTTGGGTATTTTTTAAATTGTGGTAAAATATGTGTAGCATGAAATTTCCATTTGATCCATTTATTTCTAACTACGTAATTCTGTGTTATTTACATTCACCCTGTTGTACAACCATCAGCACTGCCCATTTCTAGACCATTCTCATGGTCTCCAGCTGTGACCCTGAACTGTTAAACACTAATATACCATCCTTACTGCTGTCCTTTAGGAGTGACCATTCATTTCCTTTCTTTCTCTATGAATCTGATGGCTCTGGACTCCTTCGAGAAATGGTAGGATTCATTTCATATCGGACCGCAATACTTGGGGTTCTGTTTTCATTTCTTTGAGGTATATACCCACCCAGCAGTGGGATAGGTTGCTCATAGGTATTTCTGTGTTTGTTTTTGAGGAATCACTTTAGCATTTTTGTAGTGGCAGTACTATTTTATTTTCCCATACGATATATTTCCTAGTAGTTATTTTTCTTATTGATGTGATGAACTATCTAGAAGAAGTGAACTCAAGGGAGATGGATTTATTTTGCCACAGGATTTTGAAATACAGTCCACCATGGTGGGGAAGGCATGATGTAGCTCATGGGGGCTTACAGCTCAATCTCAGCAGGTTATGCAACAGAGAGACAAGAGCCAGGAGCTGGGCTGGGGTATAACTCTCAACCCACTTCCTCCAGCTAAATCTTACCTCCTAAAGACCATCCAACCTCTCAATTCAACCCCATCCATTGGGGTTCCTGTGGGGGTCATTTCACATACAGCAGTAATTGTGTTGACAGTGTTACATGCCATTGTAGTGCATTCTTTCCTGTAACCATGTCTCCGTGTATTTAGCCGTTTTACTATTGATTGGCATTTATGTGAATTCTAGTTTGGGGCTTTTTCAAACAGCACTGTTATCGTACTAAGTCTTTATCATTAGATACTATCTTTCTATAGTTTTTTATTTTTTTAAAATCTTAAAATGAAGGTAGTTATCTGCTCGCAAAACTTTCTGATTGCTTCATTTGGTAAGCTTGGTGTCACGGGTAACAATATAGCCTACCGACATTGGCCTAAAAGAAATTATATCACAGAATCACAAAGTTTGGGTGTAAAGGCTTCAAGCCTGACTAATTAACACCTAATTCTGCTCTTGTCTCTGTTCATTCTGCCTAGCTGTTGTGGATACCAGATTCATAGTCACAAGACAGACAATGGCATTTGACTTCCCATCTTGACACGTAGCTAGAAAATAATCTTTTATCTTTTGTTCCTAACCTAAATTGAATCATGTACATATATCCCTGGGTGCCACTGCCTGGATGAGCCTGCAATTTGCACATAGTGTTTACCAGAGCCAAAGCTGGTGGGATGGGGAGAGCCAGGGGATATCCCAAACTTAGAATACAGTTGCCACAAGCACGAAGAGAAAGCACCACACATTGGCGTTCAAGGTGTGGGAGCGTGGCTCAGCAGGATGCGTGGCTGCTGGACTGTTAGTCTACAGCTGGCAAAAAATAAAAATAAAAGTAAAAAGCCTAGGTGTAGCTCCAGTGGACTGCTGTAGTCTTACTGCAGAATAAAAGTTAAATCACAGAGCATCCTAAAGACAGGTGGGCACTTTAGGTAAAAAGCATACTTTGCTTCCTCCAGAGAGTTATAATTTCCCACTTTGCGATATCATGTCTTAGCATGTTCCTTTTTGTTTTGAAATAGGATCCCATTGTGTAGCCGAGCTGTCCTGGAACTCGCTAAGTAGACCACGCTGTCTTAGAACTCACAGAGATCTGTCTGCCTCTCCCTCCTCAATGCTGGCACTAAAGATTATGCCACTGTGTCAGGCATCTTGGTGGTTTTATCACATGAGGAAGGGCATGGGATTTTGTTTTGTTTGGAGATTTGGTGTGGCCTTGAACATGTGAGACAGGGGTTCCACATCTCCATCTCTTAATATTATAAGACTGAATCTTACTCTAGTCCTTGCTGGCCTTGAACTTACAATCTTCTTGCAGCAGCCTTCCAAATGCTGGGATTCCAGGAGTGAACCGCTGTTGTCAATGCTGAGTATGGAAGGCATTAATTTCCCTTTGATTCTGAGTTCTGCTTTGCATTTTATTTGCTTACCTTCGTTCTCCTTCTGTTTATAAAGGCTCTTATTCACATTGATTATGAAAGAGATACTGTTGTGAGGGAGAAAAAGCACTAAATCTTAGTGTTGGAAAAGGTTTGCGTTCCTCCCATTTTAAAAATACCATTGTTTCTGGCTGAATATGGTAGATAAAAAGTGTAAGGAAATTCGATGATGTTTCAATAAAAGCAAGTACAGTAGAATGCAGAGATACGGCTGGGAATTACTGGCCTCTCTGGCAGCTAATCTTTCTTTTTAACATTAATTTTAATCTTATCAAAATACAATGTATAGGGAGAATTTTAAAAATTAAATAATGGTACTAACTTTATGAAAAATAAGAGTCCGTGTCTCAACCGTCCCCACCTTCCCGTCCTACCCCCTCCCAGGAGCTCTCTAATAATATTCTCCACATGTCTCAGGAATGCATTTAGGATGCTCCTGGTATCAGCTAGTTTCAGTCTTTACATATTGACGCCATTTAGGATACAGGAGAACATCATTCTGCTCCCTTATCCCGCATCACCTTGTGTTTGGATTTGTTTTTCTCTTCTCCAGTTTCCCATCTAAAGGCAGCACTGTTAGGGTGAGCTTTTCTTTTGTTCTTGTTAAATCAGTTTTCAGTATATTACCCCAGGTATGATCATGTTGGTTTCTGATTGCTATAGTGACAAATTACTTTAAACTTGGTCTTAAAATAGCACAAAGTTGTTATCTTACAGTTCTAGGGACCAGAACTCTGAAATGGGCCTTATTGGGTAGAGTCAAGGGCTATCTTTCTTCCATTTAGAAGCTTCTAGAATTCCTTAGCCTTGGTGGTATCATCTGAATACCTGCTTCTGCCATGTCTCCAACTCTAACACTCTCCTTTTCTGCATTGTAAGGACTCTGGGGTTTATGCTGAATGCATGTCAAAAGTGAAAGATCATCTTCTTGCCTCAGCCTGAATCTGAAGAACAAAAAGAACAAAAGATGATTTATTCACAGGTTGACATAGTAACAACATCTTCAGAGGGCCAGTATTCTGTACATAATGTGTTATGCCTCACCACTCTAATCATATTTCTATTTTCCTGTATATTTTTTTAGAGGTGATCATTGGGCTGTTTTCCTCTACCTGGATTTTATTTAGCTCTCATGAATTCTTTCCATATTCTACAGCGATATGGAGCCTTCCTTTGTACTTTCTGCAGTCTGAATGGCATCAGATAAACTGTCACTGTGTCTTATATTTAAGCCACTTTCTAAGTTCTCCACTCTTTGGGCCAAGTCACCTTCTATGTTCTTGGGGACATCAGCAACTTCCTGTGGGGATTTCCTTTTAGTGGTCATGATCAGCATCCTGGGGATTCCCTTTGTCTGCGTACTGCCTTTTCCTTGCTCTCATGAATTTCTCCTGAGTGGTTTACATCATTGTTCAGAACATCCTCCGCAGCTTCTTGAGAAGAGATATGTTGATAGTTAATTCGGTACCTTAGATTCCTTAATATCTCTTTAATCAGCAGTGTAGACAGTGAGGACAAGCTTTGCCTGATGTTGTAAGGAGCTGCGGGCCGCTTCCCTCCCGCCCCAGCTCCCGGCCGCCAGCTAGCTCTAGCTTATGCCCCGAAATAATTACACGGAAACTGTATTCTTTTAAATACTGCTTGGCCCATTATATCTAGCCTTTGCTCGGCTAACTCTCGCACCTGGACTAGCCCATTTCTAATAATCTGTGTAGCCACGAGGTGGCTTATCAGAGAAGATCTTAACCTGCATCTGTCTGGAGTGGGAGAATCATGGCGACTCACTGACTCAGCTTCTTTCTCCCAGCATTCTGTTCTGTTTACTCTGCCTATCTAAATTCTACCCTATCAGAGACCAAGCAGTTTCTTTATCACTTAACCAATGAAACAACAGATAGAAAGATGACCCTCCTCCATCAGCCTGACTGGCAGAAAGGCCTCAAGAGCTGGATCCTCTGTCCTGAGCTGTCTGGCATGGAGCTTAGGGATGGTGTTTCTCTAACATCTTCACACACATGAAACATTTAATCAGTGTCCTTCTCAGACGTCACACATACTCAACCTCACATTAGTTGCCCAGTGCAGCTGTAGGGAGTCCTATAAAGAATCTGTTTGAAGAGTTAACTCCAGCTATTACCCATAAGAGCTGCCCCCTCCCCCATAAAACCTGTTTCTGACAGCCTAGTCATGGAGAGTGTCAAGCATTAATTTTCCCTCTCTACTTCCTCCTGCTTCTCTACCTGATAGCAACCCTCTGGACCTGCAGGTGTGTATGCTGTTTATCTTTGCATCCCCCATGGAGCGCCTGATTTCCCCTCTTGTGTGCAGGGCTTCTTGGTGATCATCAAATGAGCCAGTCTTGGTCCAGTGTCCAGAACCCCTGCTGCGGATGCTCCCACTCTGCTGTACCGTTCTTTCCCAATATTTGTGAGTTGACAAGTTAACCCAGCAGTGACCTCTACACATCATTGAGTCCCTGAGTCCCTGAGCCAAGACACCATCTAGCCCTTGGCTGTCATCCAAGATGTCAGCAGCCCACAGCTATCAGAAACCATCTTGTGTATGTCCTTATCAAGCTTCCCTGATTAGTGGCCCTATAGATGACCCTTTTGCTCTCATCCGTTGTTGCATCTCTTGCATCTGGAGCAGACACAGTTGAATAGAAGTTTATTAAATGAATGATGGTACTAGCTATTGAGAGTTCCTGTTGATACCTTTATCTAACCCTTACTGTACTGTGTGGCTGTTAAAAGGAAAGAACCTGCTATATAGGCCTTCTTTGAAAGTTTTCTTCAACCGTGTTCTCCTTGGAAGAATCTACAGAGAGTTGAACATTCATCAAGAGTGCTTGTCCCTTTCACTCTTGGCTTTGCATCTTGTATGTGCCTTGTAGAATTCCACAACTCAGGAGGAAAGAGTAAAATAATATTTTATTTCTGAGATCTGGCTCATAAATTTCACTGGAGGAGCCAAATTACTTGGGTTGAGTGCCTCTTGTCCATGCACCTCAGGTCTGTGTATTTGGAATCACTTCGGTGAGCTTCTTAAACTTTGCCCTCTGAGCAGCTGTGGAGCCCATTTTACGCGGTATTGGGTCCTCTTGTTCAGCTGAGTTTCTTATCTGGGTTGCTGTTTGGGAATGGCATGGATTCCTTGGTAATTAGGTTTCTGTGACTCAGAAGTACTTCTGGGGCTCTGGCTATAAAAAGCCATTCCCCTTGAACAGGACAAAAGTCTCCATACACTTTGAGGTTAGTTAGGTTGCTGAGAATCCAAAATGCAAAATGAGTATGAAAAATAAGATGATCGCCCCCACCTCCACCTGTACTGAGGGACATTAAACTAGAATCTAAATGCTGAAAAAAGGTCCATGATGCTAAGCATCTTGGAGATGCCCCCTGTTTCTTCTTCAGAATTTCCAGAGGGGCACTGTTGTTTGGGGGATGGGTAGTTCTTTGCTGTGGGGGTACTGTCATCTCTTTTTTGTAGACTGTCTCAGCAACATCCTGGCCTCCACCTACTAGATGCCACTAGCAGCAGGTCCTCCTGCATATCCCAGAATGTCAACCCAGAATTGTCCCCAAACATTGCAAAACTTTATTTACAGCTGTCATTCAGGATATCTTGCAGAAAGATCCAGACGTAAGCCATGGCACTGAATTTGTTAAAAATGCATAATGTCAAGTGTAAGAGAGGGTCACTTGTTTTTTCCAGGCCGCCCGGCTAGCTTAGAACCAAAATAATCACACAGAAGCTGTATTAATCAAATCACTGCTTGGCCCAATAGCTCTAGATTCTTAATGGATAACTATTACATCTTAATTTAACTCATTTTTATTAATCTGTATATCACCGTGAGGTTGTGGCCTACCAGCAAAGTTTCAGCATGTCTATTTCTGGCAGCTCCATGGCATCTCTCTGACTCTGCCTTCTTCCTCCCAGCATTTAGTTCCGTCTTCTCCACCTACCATAGCGCTGCCCTATCAACTGGCCAAGGCAGTTTCTTTATTCATTAATGGTAATCACAGCATACAGAGGGAAATCCCACATCAGGCAAGGATGTGCTGTTCCTATAACAAAAGAAGCTCCTGTTGTGTGCCCCCAAAGTTCCCCCAAAGCAGTGTAAAACAGTGTCCTCTACCTTTATCCCATGAGAATTATGTCACACTGCTCTCGAGTGAACTTCTCTGATCTATGGCTTTGCCACACAGAGGAAGCCATTCTTCCATGTTTTCTTTTTTAGCTTGTTCTGGGGGGAGCACTGGGCAGCTGTCCTTGGCACTGGAGGTATTCACAGCCATAACACATACCAGTGTTGTTCTAGGAGTCTCCGGTCATGCAGATAGACAACCCAATACAGAAGAGACTAAGTGGTGACAAGTGCTAAAGAGAAAAATATGTCAAGATGAGGAGAAGGAAGCACTAGGTGTGGGAGTGTTGTGTCTCCAGCTAGATCAGGTAGGCAGGATGTGAAGAAAGGTCAGAGTCCAGGTAGTGGGGTAGCAGATCATCATTTTTCTATGAATAAATAACCTGAAAATGAGGAAAAATTTGTTCTGTTCTTCAGTCCAGTGATATCAATATCCAGAGCATAGTAATCTAGATCCGATGTTCTGTGAGTGTACAGAGGCTCTCATCATGGCCCAGCAAGGCCTGTAATCTCATGGCAACCAGAAAGCAAAGCAGGAGAAAGAGCCTGGGTATTAGTGTTCTTTTCTAGATGGTGCAGCCTGTGCCCTAACTCCTATCTACTACTAGGCTTAACCACGAAGGTCCCACCCCACCTCAAGTAGTTTCACAAGTTGGGAACTTACAGGCCACTGGGGTACCTTTAAGATCCAAATAGTAAGAGAAGAATAAGTCCAAAGGGAAGGAGGTAGATGTGAACCAGGTATCAGTGACAAATGGTGGCCTGTGGGGGGGGGGAGGCAGACAGGGGGAAGAGCTGTGGGGGAGGGGGAAGGAGGGACAGGGATGTGGATCTTTGGATACCAGCTCAAATTACATGAGCCCTTATCTATTCAATCACCCAGGCTTAAAAAGCCTTAGTAAACCACAGCCAATTTTATATTCTCCATTATTTGTTTTTTTTTTTAAATTGGAACCAAACCCTTGTGTTCATTATTTCATCTGTGACTATTTTTTTGTACATCTTGGAAAAATAAGGACTTAAAGATGATCATGAGATATGACAATGCAAAGTAATTGTCTTTCCCCATTTGTTCCCTCTGTGCGTATTTGTTTTCGTATACACATACTTACATACCCCGATGTTCACTGGCAACTTGGCAGATTCTCAAATCATGTAGGAGCTGAGCTTCTGGGCTGCATGCCAGTGGGGGACTATCTTAGTTGTGTTGTTCATTGACAGGGAGCGACCTGCCCACTGTGGGTGGCGCCGTTCCCTGGCTAGTGCAGAGAAAGGCAGCCGAACAACAGCATGCATTTATAGGTCTCTTCTTTCTGATTGCTGGTGTGGTAGAAACAGCTGCTTCAGGCTTTTTCCAGCTGAACTTCTCGGCCATGATGGACCTTAGCCTTGAAGTGGGCGTCCGAATAAACTCTTTCTGCTTTAAGAAGTTGCTTGTGTCAGGGTGCCCTACCACAGAAACAGGAAAGCAGCTAAAATGCATCTGCATATTGATGCAAATATTCCTTGTGTGTATAATATCTGTGTCATATTGATTAGTTTTTAAATGTCTGATTAACTGTTTATAGTTTTGATGTCAGGACCCATAAAAGGTTCATGGGTTATAGTTGGCTGCTATGTATCATAAAGATTTTTTTTAGATTTATATGTTCAACTTTAAATCTGTTTCTCTATTATTAAAAATGTTACATAAATAATCACATAAATTGGTTTCTTTTATTAAAATAATTATATAAATAATTGCATAAAATATTTGTATAGAACAATTTTTTATTATTTTAGAAAACCCTTTCTTTGACTTTTACCTCTACCTTTGGCTGGTCACGTCTCTAACACCATTTAATATTACTTACTTCCTGCACACTGATATTTTGATATAGAAGCTTGGTTTTCTCCAGGGCTCTGTGACATTTTTGGTAAGACTACATCTCATTATTGCATCAGGAGACATATAATGTCCAGTGTAAATCTCTCCGGGGTGTCAAGAGTCATCAGTGCTCACAGCCTGGATCTACTGATTCATGAGGGCTTGGAAAACAGCATTGCTCTGGGCCTACCAGCTCTTCTTTGTCAGGTGGGAATGCAGCATGAAAGAGTCATTTCCCTATCTAGGGGCACAGTGCATAGGAAAAGGGAGGTGCTTGATTCTTCTCCCTTTTCAAAACACCGAGGGGTCATTCTCTGGCATCCCCGCTTCTTTCCCTCTTCCTCTGCCTCCTTTCTTAGGCTTTCTGATCTCAGACACTTGTTATGTTGTTGCTTCTATTGATGCTTGACTATCTCATCTGGATCCAAGTGTCTTGGTGATTGGCTCTTAGAATGAGAGGGAAGTTATCTGAGGATTTGCTCGGAAAGGTGACCGATTCCAGAAAGGACCACTTTGGATTTTCTGTGCTCCCTACAACAAAGAAGGTACCTAGGAAAAACACTGAAGAGATGAGTTGAAGAAATTAATCCAGCTAAGTAACCATGTGCCTTGGATGTGGGTGGTTTCAGAAGAATCAGGAGAAGCTACACATCAGAGATTGGAAGGAGGCTTCCCTGTGCGTTGGCAGTCATGCTAGTGGCTCCAATTTTGAATATATTAAATAAGAAGTATTAAAAGGAAATGCAAGTGGGAATGGCCTGTAGCTCATTGGCATATCTAACTAAAAGTCACTTGAGAAGATCTGTGTATAGAAGTTTATTGAATTAGATTAGAAAATATTTTCTAAAATGAAAATTTCCATGAAAATTAAAGAATTTCAGAACTTACTCTTTTTTGCTGTAGGTAACTGATTTTTAAAAATCTTTTTAAAAACTCACAACACTGATAATTTTAAATCAGCTTTTGTAAGCAAAATAGGTCTCTTTGTGGTATATAATTCTTAATTATTGCTTTGTATTTTTTTCTTTTACTAAATTATAACCGCTTTATACCCTCCATTGCACCCTCTATAGAGACAATGATGATCCAATGGGTGTACTTTCAGCTTGAATTTGATGCTTCTAAAAGATAGTTGGCTAAGTTGGTGACTAGTTAAAAATCAGCAATTTTCACAGAGAAAGTTGGCAAGTAAGGGCTTCAGTGTGGTCCTGAGACTCTCCATGAATCTCTGCTCCCCAGGTCTCAGCTCTGGAGAGCTACAGTTGCTGGAGAAAGGTAATACAAGGAGAGGTGTGAAGACTGGCGCGAAGCCAGATGGAGTCACAGGCATTGGGGAGCATCCAGCCCTTGCTTCCCTTCTTGGCCCCTTGTATGGGACATGGTCTGCACCACAGTACCATGGCAAGAGTAAAGACACCAGCATCTGGGCTGAATGCTACCAGTGTCTGTGCGCCTTAGCTGCTGTTCCTGCATCAATAAGGAACATGGCCGCAGTCTTGGGATGTAGCAGTGTGAACATGCCATATCACCTAGGGTGGTGTGTGTGTGTGTGTGTGCGTGCGTGTGTGTGCGCACATTTGTGCGTGACCTTGTAGTACTTAGAAAAATTGATGAAAGAAAGTTACGATTTTTTTTTCTGGTGTTTCTTTTCAACCAACCAGTAGCTGCCGAACTTTAAAACATTTTAAAATGCATCAGGGGAAGTGATTCAGATGTGTTCTTCATACACGACAATGGAAGTACAGTTAGTGCCAAGTTTTGAATACTGTGAAAAAGCCCGTGTTCCTTGAATAAATACAGGACGAAACTTGCTGGCTCGTAAAATATCTGCTGTCTCTTTCCTTCCTAACTCCTATTAGATTGCTGTTGTAGTGTTCTCAAGAATCAGCTTTTCACAATTAAGAATTCTCGCTCCTGTCTCTCGCGTTCCTCATTGGTACTTCCCCACAACCGCCTTGTGCCTGTTCACAGAAGTCTCTGCTGGAAAACAGAGTTCAACTTCCCCCAGATTAGCACAGCTAGTTTATTCCTCTTTCTGGTGATTGCCATATATAGAAAAAAAGACCCAATTATTTTCACCAGGCGCCGTCCCTCATCTCCTGTGGACTATGAGTGATGCTCCTGACTCCAAGGAAGGGGTAAGCACAGCTTCCTCAGGATGGCAGATTGAGATCCTGAGTTTCACAGGGTTGCTGTGTGGGGAGGGGTAGTTGACATCTTGCTTAGATGAACTCTTGTACATATGATACTGTTGTTATATATATTTTCCCCCAGTCTGCACTGGGAAAGGGACTCTTCATTTCACTGAGGTAAAAAGTGGGTCTCTGAGTGGAGCGACTTTCTTAAAAAAAAAATCAGAAACCAATTACTTGATATGCAGAGCTGCGAGCCTCGTTCCTTTAACGAAATCAGTGCAGTGCGCACCACAGTTAACCTGAGGAAAGCCGCTGACAGCTCTTGATTCCGCTGGAGGTGGAAGGACCCAAACTTACCGGATCCCCCTCCCCCCTGAGAGGTTGTTAGTCCAGTCCTTTAGAGAGGTTCCTTTTGGCTCTCTGTCATCACCGGGACGCTGGCAGAGAGTGCGTGTCATGGTTACAATAGAGCGTGGTAACATATAACAACCATGAAAGCCCAGCGGGAAAGGCTGCAGATTCCGGGACTGACCTTGGAGTAAGTATTGTCTGTCTTTAATATTTTAATGCTTTCTGCATGGCACTCGCTTTCCCTTTCCGGGGAACCAATAGCTATTTAGCATCTGTTTGCACTGACAGCCTCAGAGCACTGCAGGGTGAGGTAGAGGAACATGTTTTAAATGCATGGCATTTGGTTCCAGCCGATGTGCAAACCCAGACCCAGCGTTTTGCATTGCAGTCGGAGGGAAGGTGCCGCTGCATATTTAAAGTTGCTGAGCCCCAGTTCTGGAAACATCTTAGCAGCTCATTGTGAAAGAATGCATCAGTAGGCCATGGTATAGCTGGCTTTTTTTCCCTCTCCTCTTACTGTTTGTTTATGCTCATGACGCCTGTCTCTGAAGAAAGGCCCCTGTCTGCATTGAATAATAGAAAACATCAGGATGGATGAGCGTGCAGGAGAAGGGTTATTTGTGACATTCATTAGATGTGATCCATGTTTCATCAGTGCAGCAGAATATTAATGAACTGAAGAACATTTAGCATCCTCTCTGCATTCTCCAGCCATGGCATGCAATGTGTTTACCTACTTGGGGGTCTGTGTTTGCTTAGCTAGTTTTTTTTCTTTCTGCTTTCCTTCTTCATTGTTTTTTTTAACCCATTAACACATCTTATTGTCTTCTGATTTGATGCAGCTACATGAAAATGTCCACATCAAATTTGTGGCGCAGAAGTTAGACATCTGTGATGCAGGACGTGTCAGCAAATTTTTATTTTAAATCTGTTAGTCAAAGCTGCAGACGCTGCAAGCGAGTCTGCGCTGACACACTTCAAAGAATAAACAGTAAAACAGGAATTGGGTAGGAAAATATAAATATCTCTTGTCATTTACGGCACAGATAGGGGGTTATATTTTTGTGAGATCTGTACATCCCCTATAACATCATACTGGACTAGGTCCGCCCCTTAAGTGGCCATCATTCCCTTGGAGTTCTGTAGGTGCACCATGCAAGAGAGATTATCTTCCAAATTAATACATCATTGGATGTACAACATCCTAGTGAATGCTTTTTAAACCAGCCCTCCCTTTAAAAATCTGTGCTTATTTTATTCAAATGAAATACTCACTTATTAAAAAGTTGGGTTGCTCTCCCAAGCTTCTTGACAGATGTGGCATTTTGTCATAAGGGGCAAACGGATGCGATTTGCCCATTGCCATGGTCGTCTTCCCCCCCACCCCACTCCCACACATACACGGTAGTATTAAGCTCTCTATTTTTGTTGGAATGTTTTAGAGATACGTTTGCATCCTTCTGCCTTTCTCTCCCTCCCCTGCCCACAGCTGCAGGTGTAGGACCCAGGAGTACTACCCTTCTGTGAGAATTGTACCTCTGATTTTGAGTCAGGCACCCTTACACTCTTTGGATTTCAAAAAAATGAAAAGAGATAAATCTCATTTCACGTTAAACATTTTCTTGTCTTATTTTGTTTTTAAACATCTTGTCCATAATACAAGAAGACATTTAAAAATAACGTTAAAAAGTACAAGTGATTGTTACATAGGTTTCATTTTTTCCTTGAAAGGCTGAGAGGTTGTCACAGTGTTTATGAAGTTGCTCATAATGACATAGGATACAGGAGTCAGCTGAGGATGGGGTTCCCTGGGTTTCTATTGGATATCAGATGGCTCCTTTTTTATCTGGTCTCTGGGTGGCAAATGTTACTGTGCCTCTGGATTGCTTCGGCCACCTGAGGACCATAGATAGCAGAATACAGGATTATGTGTACATGCCATCGACGTAGTCTCATGTCGTTTATTTTGTTTACCTTGGAATATAAGATCATAATATATGTAGCTAGCTTTGCATTCATTGACGGAGAAATCTAATCTTTGAGTAAATTCAGCTTCTGAGCACTATAGAGAAATATTAGAGATACTAGAAGAGAGCCTTCACCCTGATACTGTTAAAAGCATACATAATGTATTTAATGTAATTATTTAGAGACCACATGGCAAGGTCTCAACTCCCAAACCAAATAAACCCAGCAGAGCTTTGGAACGCTATCTCCTGACACAATCAGATTTCCTTTCAGGAGAGTTTGTTCCCTAGGTACCGCAGCTCTGGAATAGTACATGAACATACTCTGTGCCCTGTAGATACAGTACAGAATCTTCCAATAACACAGGGCCAGTTTCCAATTCCTATTTCTTCACTGTATGTTCTAGAAGTGAGATATTAAATAAACAAATACTGTAGAAATTAACCAGTTATCAGTTTTTGCAGAAATTTGTGGCAACTCTCTACTCCCTTTCAAGTCATTTAGTTTTTATAAGGGCAACTAACATCTGCTTCATAACCCTTCACAGCACCCACCGTTCATGTTTCTGTCGGGAGACAGTACGGCGTCAGGGCCTGTGCATGGCTATTTTAGGACAGGACATCACAGATAAGACTCCATGGGACATAGATAAAAATGAGTGTTGTATCTGTGAGCATTCCCGAGAGGTTTCCAATGAGCTGCTAAGTTCAAGTACAGCACATTTCAGAACAGCAGCTTCTGAAGTGCTCTGAGGGCAGAAGGAGTCTAACTCCTTAGTTTCCTGGGTCCTGGCACCAACTTGGATGGTAATTTTCAGAGCCATTCGCCTTCGTTGGGATGCCTTAGGAAATAAATGGAGCTGTTTTGCCAGTATCACGCTTCAGTTTGTGACACATGGAGCCAACTCTCAATTATACACACAGTGGGAGACCAAGGTGGTATTAGAAAGGTCCCAATAATAATAAAAATCTCAAACTTAATTCAGGCTACCGTTTACAATTATCTGTGCCACCCAATGAAGGATGAAGTAGGCTTGAAATACCCACTTTGCCGCTTCATTCCTAGACCCTTTTCTCTAAGGTAAGAACATACAATGTGATGTAGGACCATCACCCATCAACAGAGAGGCAGTCCTTTAAGAAGTACATGGTGTTAAAACAGGCATCACTGTGGCTCACTTCTGCCTAAGAGTTAGTAGCTGTATAACTAATGTTCTGTCTAATTTTGCCGTTTTAAAAAAATGGGAATTCTTATCAATTCCCATTTTTTTAAAAAAGATCTATCAATAAAATCATTAATGTATAATATTCAGGACCAGGGAGACATAGTGTTTGCTGTATAAGCCATGAGGACCTGAATTCTGACTCCCAGTACCCTATAAAAGTCAAGCCTTGAAGTACATGCCTATAACCCCAAACTATGGGGGTGAAAACAAGTGAACCGGCCCCAGGGGGTGAAATGGCTAGGTTCAGTAAGAGCAACTGACTCACAGAAATACAGTGCAGAGATGTGGAGGAATAGGTCTTGAAGACAGCTTCTAGCTTCCATATGTGCACCCACATGGGCAAACATACCTGCATACACATATGCACACATCGGTGCACACACATGCATACACATACACACACACAAGAAAAAAAAGTACAGTATTTGTATCTACTTCTCTACTAGTGAACAGGCATTACAAAGGGTAAATGGCTTTTTTGGACCACCTTGAGAGTTGGCTGCTGGAAATGTTTGGTGGTTTTGGTTGAGTTTGGGGAGCAAGTATCCCAATGGCCCAGTGATTGTTGCATTGGCAAAAAGAAAAGAAAAACATCTCTGATGTATAAAATAGTCCAAAGAGACATGTGAAAATTTTTAAAGTTTTTTACAAATATATATGCATGAGAAGCCTTATTAGCATTGTCCTTGAGGCTTAGGAAAAAAACCAATACTGGGTCATTGCTATGAGGAAGATTTGCTTTTCTCTGAGTACTTAAGAATACTTCTGTCTTAGATGAAAATGTTAATATCTGATTTTTTAAAGCTTCTGTATTTAACCTGATTGATTGTCTGCATTGTCTGATCACCACTTCCCTCCAATTCTGCTCTAGATTCACCAGTGAGTCTCAGTCTAGAAAAGCTTTCTCCTCAATGTATATTCCATATAAAATAACGTCCGATTGCCTTTGATGCAAAATTCGCTATGGCGATAACAGACAGGTTGCTCTGTGACAAAGAAAAGGCTCAAATACAAATGGCAGCTGTAGTTTTTAAAATGTAATTTTCCACAGAAAAGCCGCCACCTTGTTCTTTATTCTAGAGCTGAAAAGGACAAGTGATTTGATGATTACCTGGCCTTGTTGGTAATCAGGCCCTGGTGATTCGGGCCCAAGGGGAGCCCGGTCCCTCCAGCGAGCTGTGCTATTTGTACTGCAATCATTTCTCCCACTCGGAATGATGTTATTTTAACTTGCAGTCTCACTCCGAGGAGCCTGAGTCCAACCCCATCCAGCCCGGGCAGCCCTTCTAGTCCTCTCTCAGCCTTTCGCTTCTGGAGGTAAGCAAGTATACCCAGGGCCTGCCAGGGCTGCTTTCTCTCTGATTCCCGGGGGCCACCCAGTCCTGAAACAGTCTGCCTCACACAGCACATGGGGGACCTGCTTTGGAATTGGTGCCTGCCTGGTACCATATGCAGTGAGGGAACTGGTGGACCTTGCCTACTGGGTTACAGGGAAGCCACTGAGAGCTTTGCTTGTCCCCTCTACTGCAACTTCAGGACATCACATGGTCTTGGGTTATTGTCACTTCCCGTATGTCTGCTAGGCTTTCACAGGAAATGACTTGGGCCCATGAGGAGTCGGGGCAAAGAGTAGGCCATGGATGTGACCAAAGTACATAGTATGAAATTCTCAAAGAATTGTATTTTTAAAGAATGGAAATGATTTTAATTATTTTTTAAGTGTTGATCTATTCCTTAGGATGATATAATTTATTACTTCCTAACTTATGCTATTATATCATACTATGTGTTCCCACAAACTATTTGATTCACTATGACTTATAGGATCAAGTATTAATTTAAAGGGTTTGCCTTTTTAATCATTTTTCAGACTTTGACTTAAATACCCACTTCTCATAGACTGATTTCAGTTCTTTCACCAGAGAAAACTTCTAAAAAACCCCATGTTTGTGATCTCTGTCACTGTGAGATTCCTGAGGTAAACCACCTGAAGGAAATAAGCATTTTGTCTCCTGGTTTCAGGCTCTTACTGTGGAATCTGAGAGAAAGAATTTATTACCTGTGAAGGTTAATGGATGGCTTTGAACTTTGGTGCACTTCAACTGATAGGATTATACTTATTTTTATGGAAGTGACATTTAGCATGAGAGATGAGTGTCTTATCTGGTAAACTTGTGGATAAGGCAGAATATGATATTGGGAGGCGAAGCTGTTCATGCCTGACAGCAATGAAACAGACAGGAAGAGGCAGGAACCCAGTGTGCCCTCCCCTTCCATCAGCTAGGCCCCACCTCCGACTTCCCATCACCCTATAGTGCCATCAGCAGTTGACCAAGCTCAACACATACACTTTGGGGCACGTTTTGACAGCTTATTATGAGGTTGCATGATATAAAATACTAACTGCTCTATTATAATATATATTTATGTATTATAATATATATATATTTTCTAATGGACCTTCTCGAATTTAGTATCTTTGAACCTCCATGTGTCTAATCAGAATATTTACCTTGAAAACTCAGTGTAGCTATTCCTTTTTAATCTTAAGAAAGAACATAGAATCAGTCTTTTGGTTAAAGTTGACTTTCAGTTGGGAAAGATAACCTTGCACTGATAAGTACTCTATTTTGTATAAGCAAATGCATACATTTGCCATTCATAACAAGTGCTTTGAAAATACTAACTTATAATCTTTGGATGGTATTCACGTAGTTTTACGTATTTGTTTCTGTCTTATTTATAAGGTAAGACTAAATGGAAATGTGTGGGAAAGTTGATTAGGGAAATGAATTAATGACTTTGAACTTTGGTTCTAGTCTTCTACTGATAGCATTGTATTTATTAATGTAAAAGTAAAATTTAACTTGAAAGCTATACATAATAATTTTTACAAAGCATCATCTAGATGTAATAGATACTAAAACATAGGAAAATGTTTTTCTCTTTCTGGAGAATTCCATTGCTCTTGTAATTTGTCCAAGTGTAATGATCAAAGCATGAGATGCTGAAGTTTCTTCTAAGTGTTTATGCTTCTCTGTGTCTTTCCTAAGACAGGATGCTGTTCAGAGTGCAAGCAGGCAGGATGATGTGGTAGCAGAGGGAGGCAAGGTTCTGAAGTGTTGTGAAGAAACGTTTTATGAACTGGAGTGTTTTAGCTGGACTATCCCGGGAGTTTAGCATTGCCGATGTGTGACGGGGGACAAAACAAAACACAGAAGAGAGCCAGTCTAGCCAGTCTAGGAGATAAGAACGTGTGTTTGAGAAACATGGTGTCAGTACTGGACTGAGGAAATAGGTCAGCAGCTAAAGATGCTTGTTGTCAAGCCCAGTGACCTGAATTTGATCCCCAGGACCTATGTGATAGAATCGCCTCTTGCAAGTTGTCCTTTGACCTCCACATGTGTGCTATGGCTTGCGCGTACTCTCACACACACACACACCCTCATGAACTCATATGCACTCTTACACAGACACATACACACACACACACTCATATACACACAATAAAACAGATGTAATAGCTTCTTTTAGAAAATCATGAGCTGATAGGACTATTAGGAGGGTGGAGTAGAAGACAAGCATAGGGTTGTTCCTGGAGAGATTACTAGGATTTACTGAGGATGTAGCAGGCAGTAGCGTGCTGAATTAGCAGCATGCACGAAGCCTTGGATCTGATCCCCAGCATCACATAATGCTGGGCCTGATGGTGCAACCTGTAATCCCTGCGCTCTGGTAGTAGAGACAGGGGGATCAGAAATTCAGTGATTTCTCAGCTCCATAGTGAGCTTGAGGCTAGCCCAGAATACATGAGATCGTCTCAAAAACTAAACAAACAAGAATATGATTAATTTGATTTGGGACAATGTTATGTAGGTCCTCGTCTACTAAACGACAGCTCTTCACTTACTTACTTCCATCTACTACTGCCAGCCACGAAGCGGGAATGCCTCTGTTTACAGATAGGGATACTAACTCCTAGAGAGGCTTAATTGCGTAGACTCAAGCTGAAGTCTCAACCTCTCTCCACAGTCAGTGACTTCAGACATCCACACTGCTATGAAATCACTTAAATAGAATTTTAATTATCTGGTTTAGGTAGACCTCGTGACTTTCATTTAGACTCTTTTATTTCCCAAGAGCCTTGCTCGGCAAATGGAATGCAGTAAACATTTGAGAAAGGTTTATTAACGAACAGATGAGTGAATAAGAGCCGGAGATGTATCAACTTGTGTGCCGCTAAGAAATCCACCATCCAGTGAAAGTGGACCCGCTTCCACATAAACAGTTGTGTTTGTCACTCACCAGCCTAGGATTTTGGAAAGGATCCGCTCCCTTCAGGGACCAATAGTGTCTGTAACACATGCCTTCAAGGCTGCCTTGGGCACAAAAACCTAACTGGTGGATTGGAAGTTCATAGAGAGTGGCACGTAGTTGATGGTGGTGCACCTTCCATCACGAGGAATGTGGCATTCTGGTCACACCTAATGAGATAGGGCTCACCTAGATTGAGGGAAAGGAGCAAACAGGTTTGGTGAATGGCAGTCTTTGTCAGAGAAGCTGATGAAAGAGAGGTGTAGATTGGAGGTATTCAGTAGGTAATTTTCAATGGCTGATAGAAGCTGAGGTTTCCGGCATGGATAGCTGGGCCAGAACCAAAAAGAGTTTGGGAGGCAAGACCTAGTGATGAATCTGCCCCAGAACACATTGTTCTGGAAGGAGTTATAGGATTGGCAGCTTGGACACACGTTTTTCTGATAGTGCCCTCTAAAGTGTCTGCTCTAAGCTGATGGTCTGATGTTATAAATTGTAGGAATATAAATGTGTTTGTGACATTGAAAACCAGTGTATCTGTGACACCACGGATGGCTCTCTTCTCCCTTGGGCTGCCGCGGGTCAGATTTCTCCCCTGTGCCCTTCTTGTGAGTGTGTGGGGAGGTGCAGGGGAGACTGACAGTCGTGCCCTTTGAGGTGCTGACATCCACTTTCTAAATGTGGTGGTGGAAGAGTCTGCTCCTTTCATGGTAAAGCTCCGGAGGCAGGCTGTCCTGATGGCTGAGTCAGCTCCCCTTCTCCAGGTCCCCGTGGGCTTCTCCAGGTCCGCCTTCCAGGCGGCTGGCCAGAAACGAGAGCTGCAAGCTCCCAGACGGCTCTCCTGCTGAGCAAACTTGCTCTTTGGGAAAAGAGGCCTGGAAGTGTGGGTCCAGATGTCAGCAACACAACTTTGGGCCCGTGTGAGAGGAAGAATTTCCCAGAAAGATTTCTGAAGATATGATGGGCTCCCCAACCCCCGACCATCCGTTGGGGAGGCTAGATACCCACATAGCCCGGAAGAAGCCGAGGGGGGCTCTGCACTAACGGAACATGAGGCTATAGTCCAGAGGCCCTTCTGGTCTCACGTTCTGACCTGTTTGTTTTATAGTCTTCCAGCCATCCTGAGAAAAGAGGTGATACTAACACATCCCTTAGTTCCTAAACAAGTAAGGTATGAATTTAATTCTGAACATCAGTTTATCAGCTGCCAGTATGACAGAAAGCACCGTGAGGACCTTAAGTGTCCTTGGTACATGCCTGCCTTCTCCGCTTCTGAGACAGCCGTGGCCTTTCAGAAATTTCCATGATACCTGTGCTGCTTACGGATTCTGTTCTTTCTTGCTTCTCCCACGTCCTTCATCTCTCTCAGATGTGACTGAAACACACATGCTGTATTTCCTGTGTAATGTAGTGCTTGTTCCTGAGAAAATCCACGTCATTGTGTTGTGAACTCTACCAGGAGAGCACACGTTGTCTCCTTCACATGCGTATTCGTCAATCTTCAACAGTTCTCACGTATACAGGAGAGGCCCCATGAACAGGTATCAGCCGAGTGAGTGGTTGTGTATTATTTCCTAGGATTTGAGTCTGTGCTCCGGACATGACATGTGATTCTGTACCAGGTGTGTCTGAGAGTGGTCCTGAAACCTTAAAATAGAGAGTTTGAATTGTGATGCTTTCCTAAATTGTGAGTGTCAGCTATCAAAGGCTATCAAAATGTGAACACAGACCAGGGAGTAGCAATTATCAGTACGGAGAGGACAAGTTAAAGAGGTACATCTGATACGAGGCGCACCCCAGCATATGCTGGAGACTGTGCTGGGCTAGGGTGAAGGGCAGAAATCAAGGCATGACACACTGAGGAAGAGAATTGTATTATACTCTCTGGAGGGAAGGACCAGCGGGACTCACTTTCTACCATCTCTCTGGTACCCAGAACAGCACCTAGCATGTCCTGAGAGTCTCCAACTTACAATGGCTCCACTTAGTGGTATGGTGACTTTTCCATGGCACAAAAGTGAATGTGTTCAGTGGAAGCCATACTTCAAGTTTGGAATATCATTCTTTTCCCAGGCTAGTGGTGTGTGGTAGGATCTTGTCTGTTGTGCTGGCCAGCAGTAGTGAGTGGTAGCTCCCAGCCAGCATTGTGATCAAGAAGGGAAAAAGCCAAACTGATGCTGTTGGTAGGCCATGAAGATAGTTGGTTCTGACCATTTATTATGGTTTTGATTGGAACAGCGCCTCATTATAAGCTGAGGGGCATCAATACTAGATACTAAATAAAGGCCTTGTTGTTGATTATGGTTTGACGAAAGTAGACAAAGGCCTGAGAGATAGCTCAGTGGGTATATGCCGTGGAAGTATGAGGCATGGGTTTGAATGCTCAAACCCTATATAAGGACTGGTCATGTTGTGCAAATGTCTATAATCCTAGCATCCTTATAAGGGGATGGGAGAGGGCAGAATCCCTGGAAGCTCACCAGACAGACAGTGTGGTTAAAAAAATTATATATATATATATATATATATATATATTCAACACAAAGATTAGGTGGAAGTCAAAGATTGACACCTGAGGTTGTCCTTCGACCCCTACACATGCACCGTACACCTCTGACCTCTACACATGTGCACACATATTCACACACACAGTTGCATGCATATACAAATATGCACAAAAAGAAAAAGAATAGAAAGCTGCTATTGAAGGGATCTGGGTTACTTGTAAGAAACCGAAGCTCTTCGGTGAGTCTGTGTTTGCCTTGGCAGTATCTTATCTCTGAGCGCGTCACTGCTGCCCTTGGTCTGTGGGCTCCTTTTCTCTAGTCCTTAGCTGATACCACTTCATTCCTTCACTCATTCATGTCAGCTCCCTGGTCTGAGGCATTTGAGTTTTTGAATGGAAACACTAGGAGAATGCTTGAGTCTTGGCCAGTATCCCAAAGCCTACAAACTTTGTGACCTTGAGTCCATTGTGAACTTCTTGGACCTGTATGTTTAGTCTCCATCTATGAATTACCGACCTCAGTGGCAACTTAGGAACAGTAGCGTCTCAGCTTTGAGTGTAAATTGTGGCGGCAAGAACACGGCATGTGGTGGACAACAAAAACAGGCAGTGCCTTAGCAGGGAGAGCCTTCAGAACAACGTCAGCTAATGCAATCCTTCCGAGAGCATTTGTCTTGCTGCTGGAAATGTTGCTGGGTACCCATGGCTGCCTGGATCCCTTCCCTTCACTTGTTGCCATGGTGAGGGGCAGACGTAGTGTTTACCAAGTGTACGGCAGTATGTTCTGCTTCTGTGTCTCCTTCTCACAGGGAAGCTCACTGTGTCCTCTGCTCACTCCAGTGTCACCTGACTACAGAGCCACTGCACCCTTCTCGTTGCATTTGCTGTTGGGATGAATGCAGCCACGTGTCTTTTCAGCTTGCCCTCCCCGTTTCCCTTCGGAGAGGACATTGCACAAATCTGAAAAAGCTGGCAGCAGATGGTAGTTTCTCTGAACTCTAGGATGCTGGTTCCTGTGCTTTTGTGAATGTGGTGGTGTAATGAATTGCCTTATATGTTCCCGAGATTTATTTCTGAATTACTCTGTAGCACCAAGTCGATGTAATGCAGTCTGTGTGTGCAGAGTGGCTCTGCCAGCCAGAGATGATGCTTGTGGTACACGCTGTGCCCAGCTTGTGGGCGTGGCTCAAGCAGAGATGGGAAGGAAGAGAGCCTCGGATGTCACTGAAAAGGTGGCAAAAGCCGTATAGACAAGCGTGTTTGCATTTGAGCCATCCCATCCTTGCCACGTTTGTACAGGCATCACCTTTGGGAGACAGCTGGTTTTTGTAAGGACGCAAAGGAGGAACGCATCTCTGTGGTTCCCAGGAAGGGATGAGTTGTGGGGTCGTAGATTTCACGTGGCGTGTACAATGGATGAGCACGCGTAAAACAGACATGGTTTCCTTTGGTTTTGCTGGAGCATAGTCGTTCTTGTTATAGAGTCCATGTCGTCCTTGAACTTGAAATCTTACCCTTCCGTGTCCTGTTTAAAGATGCATGCCACCACACCTAGCTTAACTATGTATATATATATATGCACATATTTATGTATTATGTATTAATGGACATCATAACTTCATAAGCTTATTTGCTGTACAGAAACACAATCTAATTAGGGGACAACGTCTTACAAGATGACGTGACAAGCAAGGCCTTGAGGACAATGGCATCTCAGGAGTATATCAGTCCTTGCAGACCCTCTGTATGTGCTTGTGTTACTGACGCTAGGGGCAACAGCCAGTTGCTTGTCCTTCCTGGTGACTGTGTTTGCTTGCCAGTTGCTTATATTTTTACATTTGCCTTTCTGCTTACTGACATGGTTAAACCCTAGAATCAGCATTCTAGGTGTTTGCGTGTATAGTGGCTCAGTTTCCAGCATTAGTAGAGAGAGTGTCTGGTGGTACTCTTGGGTTTCTCACATGGAAACTGTGCCTAGGAGCGGGAACTGTAGTTGTTTGACATTTGAGGCCTGGAGAGACCTTGCCTGGAGATTGGATTTCCCACTTTTCCCAGGTCCAGATCATGTTTGCCCTTACAGCGTGCCTCTTGCACCTTGACACCCCCCAGATTAAAACTACAGCTCCTTCTTGTTTTCCCAGTGTGTGGAATGGTCTGCTGCGGTCCTTGCCTCAGTACCTGGCTGCAGAGCCTCGCTGCTCTTCGATAGCATACACATGGCTGTCACCCTTCCCCTCCCCCACCCGCCACCACTCGCAGTGACTGCAATTATGTGTTCAGAATATAATACTCCATTTAGAGAGAGGGATTTTGTCATTCGGGGAAACTGCTGCTTGGTTCTGCATGCATTATTCCGTCCTCTGCCCCCTTCACCTCTTCAGATTATTTTTAGAGAGTCTAGATGGTGTAATGTGGGTCAGATTGGTTTCATTTGGCAGCCAGGCCATGGGTCCCAGAAGCTCCCAAGAGCTGGGCTGCTGCAAACTGAGCAGGATGGAGCCAGTGAGCTCCCTTAGCTGGGCCGGCCTTCTCCTGCCTGGGGTAGCAATGCTCTCACCACTGCTGTGACCTTTGGCGGGTCCTCTGAGCCCCATTAGGAGAGTGTCCTCTTCATGACTGAAGAAAAGTATGCCGTTCCATTTGCAAGGGGCCAGGACCCTTCCTTCGGCCCTAGCAGCTCTGTCCATTATTGACCCCTTTCATGGTCCAAATATTCTGACTACTCCACTGAGCTCACTCTTTGAATTTGGATTTATATTTAAAGTACCGTGTGAAGCTGTCACCATTATCTCTTCGTAATCTCTTACTGGTTGTTCTTTTGGTAAGTGAAGAAAATAAAAGAAGAAGAAAATTATAATAATATCTACCTTGTCAAATGTGTGTATATGTGTGTCCATCCAACCAAGTGTGTGTGTGTGTGTGTCTGTGCATTTCTGTGTGTGTTGAGCTCAAGGCTCTGTCCCGTGTTCCACTTTGTGACTAGAAAAAAAAATGGCATTCTACATCACTAAAAAAAAAACCTGTTTCCTATATTTAAGAAATGTGGATACAGCCATTAACACCCACCGTGCTGATGAGAGAATTGAGTTGTGATATTCTGTGAAAGCATAAGATGGTGATATAGTCAAGCTCAGAGACATCTTGGCTCGCGGAGTCATACAAATGCAGAATTGAAGGGGGAGAAAGCTCTCAGGTTCCCCTGCAGTAGCGATAATAATACCTCTTGGGGGTGTTGTGAGAATTAATTAGGGAACATTTGTGAACTGTTCCCAGATGAGTGCTCTGTTTTAATATTCTCAGCTTCCTATTGTTCTTGGAAACCCAGCATTCCAGATGAACGGCAAAGTCCAACCTTGCTACCGAAGATGCTGCAGATTCTAATCGCATGTGACAGAGAATGATGAGGTTTGATGAGCGTGGGATGGCTTTGTTGATGGCCCCAAGTAGAAAGGGAGATGAGCTGCAGCTCATGGAATTCTTCTACTTTTCCACATCCTTTTCCTTGGCATTTACTCAACTGAACCATCACTGGTTACAGGCAAGAAGACATTATAGAGATACCTCAAAGTAAGAGGAGCATTTATTTTCTCACTATAGATTAGAAATTTATTTTTCACTGCTCTTTAAGTAAAATACAGATTTGCCTGTACTCACTTTAGACCAGGTTCTGAGTCCTAAACCCATTACCTTTATCAGTTTATTTTGGGTTTTTGTTTTGTTTTGTTTTTTGAAACAGGGTCTTACTATATAGCTTTGGCTGGCCTAGTACTCACTATATAGACCAGGCTAGCCTTGAACTCACAGTAATTCTCTTGCCCCTGGGCCTGGCTCCCAAATCATCTTTAATGCCCTGCCTTTGAAATTTTCTTTTAGTGTGCACATGCGTGTTGGTAAGGGTCTGTATGTGTGACAATGATTGGGAAGTCCTGTTAACAGTATGTCATGGTTAGCTTTGTCATCATGACACAGTCTAGACTCAACTGGGATATATGTAGTTAAATTGAACTTGTGTGTGACTGTGGGGGAATCATCTTGATTAGTGGGAAACTCGCCTGTTTGCCCACTGTGGCTAGCACCATTCCCTATGCAGGGGTCCTGGACAATATACAAATGGAGAAAGAGATCTCCACACCAGCATGCGTGCATTCGTTCATTATTCCTTCTTGACTGTGGATATGATATGACCAGCTTCTTCAGTTTCCCATTGCCCTTTGGTTCTTCTTGACTGTGGTTATATGACCATCTTCTTCAGATTCCTAATGCCTTGGCCTCCCTTGAGTGATGGACTCTAACAGGAACTGTGAATCAGATAAGCCCTTTCCCCCATGAGTTGCTTTTGGTCAGAGTAGACTAACACAAAATGGGAAATGAAGACAGTGCGCCCTCCTCTGTTATGGACTTCATGCCCCTTCTCTTATGGTTAGGAAGGAAAACACACTCATTCATAGGAAATACATGTCAAAGTGTTCAAAGGCTGCACATTTGGATGTCTGAAAATTACTCTCAAATGCATATAGGAGTTGGAAGGGAAGGGAGGGAGTAGAAGACAAGCTTAGTCTGGTTACTGTCACTCAGCCATAGGTGTTTGTAACAGCCTCCACCGGACCTCCTGCTTAGTCAGCCTGTGTCCAGTTTGTCTCTCTCCAGCTCTTTTGGGAGTGCCGAGCAGGCTTCTGCTCAGAACCTTCTAGTGACCTCCCACCCTTGCTCACGTCCTGTGTCCCAGCTTGCCTCATTATCGTCATGGGCCACATTGCTTGCTCTTGACTATTCTAGGCAGGTTTCAGTGTTGGAACTTAATAGGTTTTTACTCCTGGAATGTCCTCTTATTTCTTTGATTAAAAAAACAAAAATCCAAATCTCCAAAACTTTTTTTTTTTGGTTTTTCGAGACAGGGTTTCTGTGTCATTTTGGAGCCTGTCCTGGAACTAGCTCTTGTAGACCAGGCTGGTCTCGAACTCACAGAGATCCACCTGCCTCTGCCTCCCAAGTGCTGGAATTAAAGGCGTGCGCCACCACCGCCCGGCTCCAAAACTTTTAGAAGAGTCAACTGCCTTGATTCTCCAGCTAGCCGTCACCACGCTTGTCCGCTGCCCCCTTCCTTCCTTCCCTTTCGTCTCCTGTATGTACTTCAGTAGTTTTCAGATGTCTCAAGCATAACTTTTGACTATTTTAGGACACATTTCCTAGGAAGAAATCTGTTTTCCTTTTTAACCTTAGGGTGATTATTTACCCCCAAATCAAACATTATAACAGTGGTGATATCAAGGGTCTTTATTTGGGCATTTTGGTGGGGGAGGGGGCACCACCATCTATAAAAGTTTTATTTGTATTTGTTTCTGTTCTGGGTGGTACTAGGCATCAAATTTGGAGCGTTGTGCATCCTAGGTAAATGTTCTGCCATTAAGGCCTAAAAGTTGATTTTGTTTTGTTTTGTCTGTCTATTTTGTTTTGTTTTGTTTTGTTTTAATTCAGGACCCAATTAAAACTCAGAATTCCCTTGAATTGTCCTGTGCATTTACCTCTTTTAGCCGATAAACTTATCCTTTTCCCCCCTTCCCTGCTTTCCTGAACGTTGACAGTTTGGACGTGTGTCCCCACTCTGTAGTGAAGGACTCACCTAGCCACAACCTCTGCTGTGCAGTGGTCCCCTCCTGGTCAGACCCACGTTCAAGATACTTGGTGAGACTGGGGGAAGTATTCCTTACTGGGTATCTGGAAGCCCAATACCTGGCAAGAACAGGCAGGGATGGTCTTACCTGACCTCGTCGGGAGGCCTAAAGCCTTGTGCCTAAGGTTCCCTCCATTCATGTCCCTTCTCCTATCCTAAACACTACTAGGGAGACAATTTAAGTTCCTGTGAGTATTTTTCCACCAAAAAAAAAAAAGATTACCTGCCCTGGGTTTGACATTGATTGATGACCTTGTTTGGATGAGGTTTGGGTACTGAAATCTGTAACAGCTTTCCAAATCTGTCTCTAATTTATCAGCTAAGGAACTTTCTCTCCTTCCTTTCCCATCAATCTTAGGTATCTTCCCATTAACTCATATAGTTTTCGACCAGAAAATAGGAAACACATACCTCTACCTATTTGGTATATAACGATTCACCACCATCATGCCTCCTTTGGGCCATCATGCTGTCCTAAGATCAATCGGTGGGGAGCCTTTGAAGCTGCTTCTGGGTCCTTCTGACATGACCCCATTAGTCTTGGAGTGTGTCCTCGTTTCCTAGCACAGCAAGGTGTTCTGGCTGTCCAGAACAGCCACAGGACACCCACACAGGGCCCCAGTGCGTCTCTCCCCTGCCGTCTGTACTAAACGTTACTGCAGCAGAGCAGCCCAAACACCTCATCGGACCCCTCTGCTTCATGACACTTCCTGAAGTGAATGTTCTCACCTGACATACATCATTGGCTGTTCTTGTTGTCGATTGTTTCTGACCCAAATAAGACGTCCAGGTTAGCCGGGACTGGCCCGTTTTGTTTGCCATCTGGTCCTTAGTGTGCATTGCATGCCATACCCTTAAAAAGGCTCGCTAGGGAGATGAATGAGTTGATCCATATTGCCAGCACACATCACGTTCTTTCAGATTATCTGTTGACGAGCTGAATCAGACAGACTGCAAGCAGCTCGCAGCCATTTGTGAGGAGCCCATTGCAGTTTTGAGCAGTTCCGTGACTTTGTCTTTGGGGTTACTCGGAGCTGTTACCAACCATACATTACAAATGCCACTCATTCCAGCACTTGGCAGTTGACAGTGGAGCATTAATGATGCAATTCTTTCTCTCCAGCTTCCCCGAACAGAAGGTCTGGCTATTTTAGAAATTTAAAAGGAAAAAAAAAAAGAATATAACACTTGACGATGTTAGAAATTTTTTGCATGAGATCTAATGTTGGTAACTAAAAATCGAGTACAATGAGGGCCTTCTAAACTGGGGTGGTGGGTGTTCTATACTTAATGTAATAAAATCCTTAATGGGACTTTTAATGCATAATGTGACTTGAGAGAATTTCTATCCTACTGAGATGCTAAGAATTAAGAGGAGGGTGAGGGGCAGGAGTCACATGGCCCACTTACTGTAGGTGATTTCGTGTCACAGTTGAATGGTGGCCCCGAAGATACCAGATCCTAACTGATGGAACTATACCTTACATGAAGAAAAAAGAGCTTTAGCCGATGTGGTTCCTGTAAGGATCTTGGAAGGACGAGATCTCTCCGACATTATTCTGTAGTCCTTCAGTTCAATCTCAGAGTTCTTCCGAGAGAGCCGGGAGGTGGTGGGGGGACCGCTCTGCCGGTAAAGCGTTAGGTGTACAAGCATGGGGACCTGAGGCTGAAGTCCTCACAGTGATGTAAAAAGCTGAACGTGGCAGCTGTATAATCCCAGGGCTGAAGAGACTGACGAGAATCCCAAGGGCTTGCTTGTCTGGTGGACTCAGGGAGCTCCAGAACCAGTCAGAGACCTGTCTCGAAGTCAGTAAGTAAATAAGTAAAGTGGAGTTCAGTTGAAGGAACATCCAGCATTGACACGCAACAGTCACACATTTGTGTACGCATGCATACACATGTTCAGTAAGAGAGGCAGAGAGATTTACCACATGGAGAAACTAGAAGAGGCAAGGGACAGATTCTGTCTCAGAGCCTTCATTGACCATGGCCTGTTGTCACCTTGATTTGGGCTTTCTTGATACTGCTTTCTGGCCTCCAGAACTTGCAAAAGTAGATTTCCTCTCCCTCCCGCCAATCTCCTGAGTTGGCAGTGATGTGTTAGAGCAGCCCAGGGAAGCAGGTGTGCTGGTGGCCGGACCTTTCCTCTGACTGTGATCATCCAGTGGGCCCAATGAAGGCAGCACAGTGCATAGTGGGAGCAAGAGCAAGGGCTCCATCAGGAGTCCTGTGACCACAGAACGTGGACCAGCTTCCCTGTTCTTAGCCTGGATCTCCTTTCGCTAGATCACCCAGCCTTTTTCTAGAAAGATGAGCCCAGCACAAGATGCTCCTAGTGATGGTTCAGAGATGCTTCACAGACCACTGTGACTCAGGCACAGACATGTGGTAGGAACTGTGGATGCTTGGGAGAAAGGGATAGATCTTTAAATAATGAGAACATGACCAGTGTGCCAGGGAGGTTTTGCCCTATTTTCGTATTGGGCTTTTATAATTTCTAGACTTTAGATCCTGTTCTAGACTTTAGATTTGTCTCTCTGCATGGAGAAATTCAACCCTTCCTCTCTCAAGGACAGTACGTTGGCAGTTCTCTCAAGCAGTCATGGTTTCCATGTGCAGTGGCTGCCTGACATGTTACATGCAAAAGAGTACATGGATAAAGTTACACAGCCTCCCAGCCCTCTCCTGCTGCAGGCCTGTGCTGTGAGCATCATGGCACTGGCTACCTGGGCTGCTGCTGCCAACTTCTTACCCCAATAATGGGCCCTTCGTGTTTCCCAGTTTACTCAGCAGTCCCTCTGCTTCTGAGAGCTAGGAACAGTCCCAGGGAGGAGACCATTGGAAGGATCCCATGTCTCCCTCAGGGAGTTCTCAGATGTGTCTGGGAAATAGCTGAAGTGTGAGAGGCAGGTGTGGCAACAATGACAGTCACATGCTGTGCCCATGCAAGCACAGTGGGAGAAGAGAACATGGTGTTTAATTCATTGAACTGATTTCTCCCTTGTTATCTTGAGAGATAGCAGTGACTGCATTTGAACTCAGAACTCAGAACCCTTTGTAGTTCCTGTTTCCAGAGGCAG
Organism: Neodon shergylaensis; assembly: GCA_025134845.1. Lineage (NCBI taxonomy): Eukaryota > Metazoa > Chordata > Mammalia > Rodentia > Cricetidae > Neodon > Neodon shergylaensis. Next base: position 5,886,735 of record JABTXL010009415.1, on the reverse strand, counting down.
TTTGTTTCCATTTTCTGCCCTTTGGAAGCTTCAATGTAGTTTTTGTTCATGTTGTCTGGATATAATCAGCTAATGCAATGCGTTTCTAAAATCACATGTATAGCGTGATTAATAAAAACCCAGTGACAGAAATTGGGGTTCAACCTGAAGGTCAGAATAGCAAAACTGCCAGGCACTGGCTCTTACCTGTACTTCAGTCCAAAATGGTGAATCTGCCTCCAGGAATCTCAGAATGAGACTACCTGAGAGCTGTCTCCTCCCGTCTTATATTCCTCTCTAGTGCTGGGATTAAAGGTGTGCACCACTACTGCCTGGTTTCTAGGGTAAGCTAGTGTGACTACTGGGATTAAAGGTGTGTGTCACCACTGCCTGGTCTGTAAGGCAGACCACTGGGGCTGTTTTTCTCTCTCCAAGCCAGCTTTATTTATTAAAATACAAATGAAGTACAACTACACACATGTCTATAAATTTTTACATTGCTTGCTTATTTTGAGGCACTATTTTACTCCACCACTGTTGCAAGGAGCCACTTGTTTGTCCTGGACACCCAAAACCAAAATAATCACAAAGAAACTGGATTAATTAAATCACTGCTTGACCCATTAGCTCTAGCTTCTTATTGGCTATCTCTTACATCTTAATTTAACCCATCTCCATTAATCTGTGCATCACCATGAGCTCATAACCTACTAGCAAAGTTTCAGCACGTCTATCTCAGCGGCGGCTCCATCGTCTCTCTCTGACTGCCTTCCTTCTCCCAGCATTCAGTCCAGTTTTCTCCACCTACCTAAGTTCTGCCCTATCAACAGGCCAAGGCAGTTTCTTTATTCATTAATAGTAATCATAGCACACAGAGGGGACTCCCACATCACACCACTTTGTAAGTTTGATTGTGAATGAAAATGAAATGAAAATGTCTTGACGTTATTGTGATCCTTTAACATAGTACTAGAAGCAGAAATAATCTTTCTAGTTAAATAGAATGAACCCTTCTATTCTCTTCCTCTCTCTAGAAGTCACACCGTTGCTTAAGCATATACAAGGTTAGGAATTCCTCATGTGAGTTGTTAAAGGAGGGGGAGTCTCTTGTCTACTAAAAAAAGTTTGCCCTAAAATTGCCTTTCTAGCAGGTGAAATTGTGGCTTTGGATTTCTTTGTAGAACTTTGTAAGTTGAAGTATATTTAGTCAGTTGGCCAGAAAACTTATTGAAGGATGTTCTTAGTGTGGAAAAGTTGCAGCCACTGAGTTGTGTCAGGATTGTCACATGAGTGGTGTCACCAGAGGATATCCCATGCAGGATCAGGATTTGAACCTGACTATGAAGGATGGATGTCTAGGGAGTGCGAAGAGAGGATGAGAGAACATTCTTTAGGAGGAACAGAGGGACGGACATGAAAGGACTGCTGGCAGCATGTGCAAGGATGAGAATGAGCCACATCCTGAGGAGCTTGTATAATGCTACAAGAGCAGAGAGGGGGCTCCATGGAAAAGGGGGGTTAGGATGAGATTGTATACTCTCGTATGCCAGTCCTGAGGGATTTTGGTTTTTGCTTATTTGCTTTTTTAGCTTTAGGAAGGGTCTGGAGGGTTTTATTCTGACAAATGGTAGCTCGCCAGGACTATTACACTGGAGGAGCTTGGGATGAATGCAGTGGAAGAAGGGATGCACAGAAAAGCCCAGAGAATAGAAAGGGCAAGGTGGTGTGAGAAGAGGAAGGAGAACCATGGAGAAGGTTAGGAAGAGCTAATGGGACCCACTGGAAGATAGATAGCCAAGGAGAATTGTGACATACACATAGAAGAGAAAAAAATCGAGATAATTGTTTTGTGTTGAGTGATGTCAGTCCTACTCGTGGTGGCCAGACCAAGTAGGGATGTCCTGGCACCATAGCCTGAGCTAGGGGTGGTGTTCTAAGATGAAGAAAGGTAGGGAGGCATCAACAGAGGTCTGCTGGCCCATTTCTAATTGTGAGTCAGGAGGCAGGCGCTCCTCTAAATTTGTGCTACTCCACTGCTCCATGGTTTAGATTGGGAGTCAGGAAAAACAGGTGCTATTGCCAGATATTAGCTGGAAGAGCAACACAAGTGTGTTCGGTTGCAGCTTGCTCTAAGAATTCACAAATTTAGTCACAGGAAGTAAATCCAGAGTTCTGACCTAGAGAAGCATTCAGATGGTCAAAGCTCCAACTGGAACCTCTACCTTCTAGATCCCCTAGCTAAAAAAGGGTCCCTGGTTGTGGGTGTAAGGACATATTATTTTGATTTTCTACTACTAAGAATGAGCTGTGGAACCTACCATGGGTCATGTGGGTTGGAGGGTCGTTAACCACATCAGGTTGACTTTCTGGTAATAATTTCATTGGTGGGTGTTCTGTAGACAGTGCTAAAGAATGTCTTTGGGCATTGTGAGAACCAGTTGTTAAAACTCAAGTAGCCTGGCAGCGTGCAAAGCCATTAAGAGTGTGAGGCTGTATATATTTAGACTGTTTTCAGTTTAGGACAGCCTGCAGATTACGAATATAGGCAGTTGTTATGCATCATTCAGCATACTTAGGGAGTGTTGTCCTCTTTAATTTGTCAAGGCTAAGTCATTGTCATGCACTGTGATGCTAGATGTGTGTGTGTGTGTGTGTGTAAAGTCATTTGAGGAGAAAACTGCCTCCCCAACTTCAAGATACTTGGCAGGGCATGCAATTCTATTTAGATACATACAAAAAAACCTGTTTTGTCACTTCAGAATCACATCTGGGGAGCCAGATGTAAATGATTAGCTTTGACAGCCCTTTGGATAGTCACATCTGGCAGAGGTCAGTGCCCTGTGTGCCAAGGCTGGCCTGGTAGCTGTAGGCAGCTACAGCACAACAATGAATGACTGAGTTATATTTAAAACTTAGACCCACAGAGTATATAACAAAAATATAAGTATCATATCAGCTTTGTTAAAAGGAAGTTGAGCAAGAACTCAGATTTTTATCTAGGATGTTTTTACATTTGACCCTTGAGTAAGATTCCTAATGTCAATATCTCACTGAGAGTCTCTGATGCTCAGGGTCACAGTGAAGCACAGTTGATATTTCTTGACGAAAGAAAACATTTTGGTTTTGAAACCATGTTATTTTAAAGATAAGGGTACCTGTTTGCAGCTCTAGATGGCCTAGAACTCACTATGTAGCCCAGGCTGGTCTTTGACTTCTTCTGCCTCTGTCCCCCACGTACTGGGATTAAAGGCATGAATCATCACACCAGACTGTCTGTCTTTTCTTGATTTGAAGTTTATAAGAAATGTTTAAGTTAATGGTTGATGATCTTAGCCAGTCGTCAGAAAATATAACAGCACCATATAATGTAGCCCTTGTTGTGGTGGCACATTGAAAAGTGTAGGTTCTAGATTCCTGTCTAAACACATTGCGTTTCACCAATGACCTAACAGAGGGCCGGAATGTAGAGAATTCTGTGACATCATGCCTGGCCTCACCTTCCACATCTCACTCTGCTCTGCTGACCTTTCAAAGCTTTAAGTAGCCCGCAGTCCCAGAACAAAGGCTCTAGCAGCCCTACACTGATCTATCTGGTCAGGTGAGTTGAGGAGAGACCTCTGCTGTTGATAATAGGAGCAACCCAAGGAATTCTAGCAGACAGGAGGGTTTCTCTTACAAGGAAGCAGACGACAAGGTGTCTTTTGACCAGGCTATGGGTTTGTTGTTACTGCTTTGTGTCTTCTCAAGAGATGAGAGACTGCAGTAAATAGCACTGGGGGGACCCTCCAAGATCAGTCCTCTTGAGCGTGGGGGAGCTTATTTGGTTATAAACATGTGGTTTCTTCAGGCCAAATGTTGGAATCCATTGCCATTCCCATGGACCCTATACAATGTGTGACTTGGATAAGCACTGTTTATTTTTAAGCTTCTTAATGCCAGTTACAAATGTAAGAGAATAGTGGAATATATTGATTTGAAAAATAAAATTATGTGCTAGTAGTGCCTTCATACACTTGTATCGTGCATAATGAATCCAGATGAATGAATAAATGACTTATTATTCTAAGGACTGCTGACACTAGATGTTTCCTTTTGATTGCCGTGCTGATGGACCCACGGCGAATTGAGTGTTGAGAAGGGTTCTGAGGCTCTGTTTTGGACTCAGTGCCTAAAAACTTGGTTTTCCACTCAGCAGTGGTGACGGACCAGAGAGGGTGGCTCTTTACCCACTGTATGCAGCACCCACTCTGTAGACTGTTGCCCCAAATCAGGACCGAGATGCCTGTGCGGAACCTGAGGGATTGTATCAGTGAGAAAAGTCCCACTGTGTTGTCATAGCCTTCCCAGAGGATTCTCTAGAAATCATTCCCACTTCTCTGCACATAAAAGACATATGTCCATCAGCCCACGAATTAATTTCTGTGCTTAAGAGGAAATGCAGTGTAGAGCCAGGCTGATTCCTCCCCCTCTTCATTGAAATCTGGGGTTTCGGTTCCCCAGGGAGACTCTCTGACCCACTTAGGTTCTGAGGACTGCTGGGTGGCTGGGCTCCCAGAGATGCATGAAACACTCCAAGGCTCTGCCAGAATCAATTTGGCTCCATAATTGCGAAGCACTCTCTAGAGCAGAGAGAGATGCTTCCCACATTCTAGCTCTCCTGCATACCGCATGAAAGCCCAATAAGGTCTTTCTTAACTCTGATCATTTGAACTTTGCCCGATCATTGTTTGTAATGTTTGAAGCAGCCCCAAAGTGATTTGAGGTCTCAACTTTGAGGGAATGGAATGGGTAGACTGTGTGGTGGTGGTACCTCCATCATAAAGATAAGGAGGGTAAGGCTTTACAAGGAGGAAACAACTTGTGAAAAGAGTTTCCTAAATGGGCGAGTGGCAAGGCCCTGCAGGGTCTGATCTCTTCTTCTGTGACCTTGCATGTCTAGCTTTGGTTGGTGGGACATTCTTTCTCCAACAGCCATACCCCATTCTGGACTGTGGAAGCCTGTGCTGGCCCTCAACATCTGCATCTTCTCTTCTGCCTGGAGGTCCTAAACTGATTCTACCAAAGACTTAATGAAGTAGCTCCCTTGCCTGAAAGATTGCTTAACCATGCACTTGAGTGATATGAATTGATCTGGACACTGTTGCCTGTATCCCGTGGTCATGAAAGAGGATTTGAGGGTGACAGGAAATTTCTATTAGTTATCAAGGTGAGTGCAGCTGAAGCCATCATGACAAGCAGGTGGAGTCTCCTGTTGGTAGTCCGGGATAACTATTGAAATCAATAAAAATCACTTAAAGAGCTGACATTTAGAAAGAAAACCTGCGCTCCCCTTGAGAATGCCGTATTGCAGCGAAGCCTGTCCCTGGGCTGTCTTGGCGAAGAAGCAGCGCCTTTCTCTGACAGCCTCTTGTTCTCCCTGGCTGGTATTTTGGCGGCAGATATCATCGCATCAGTTAATGTGCTTTGCCTCCTGCAGGAACTGATTTGACTACAGTTGTGTTAGCTCGTATTTTCACCCTCATTACAGCGCCTATCTGCAAATTGTTCAAAGGCGGTTGCCTGTCTGCTACCACCGTAGGAGCCCTGTGCCCTTTCACTGGCGATTAATTTGCCCGAGCGGCACTGAGCCCACTGTCGAGTTAGATTTCATGTTAATGCCAATCTGGAGTACAGTAAAATGTGTGTTGAGGAATGCTATCCCATTCGTCAGAGGCTTACGGTTTTCATTTAGCACACAGCATTTATATAGCAGTTTTCTCTAATATGCTCCATGGTCAGTTTTGCCTTGACCAGGAGACTGGGATCATTGCATGGGGAAGGATACACAGTCCAGTAACCCAACCCTTCAGCTACCAGTGAATTTTTCATGTGTTCTACATAACTGCATGTAACTTCTTCAGTAAAAGGTTTTGGAAGATATTTGTGGGTAACATCTTGTGGATAAGATCTCTGGTTTAAAAAAAAGAAGAAGAAAAAACAACAACAAAACAAACCAACCAAACTAACAAACAAAAACATAAACTGTAAATTTTGCCTAGGAGTCATTACTCAGTGTCAGTTTTCTCTGAAGTCTGTTTTCAGCTTGTTTGCAGACAGCCATATGTGACTGGATCTTGTTGTCCTGGCTTTGACAGCAGCTGCAACTTAAGAGGCTGTCTTGGGGGTGATTTGAAGGTTATTCAGCAATCCTTTCCTTCTCACTCAGACCTTTTGAATAATTTTCCTTTGCAAGAAACTTTATTTTTTCAGTCTGTATCCAGGTTTCTTAAAGATCCTTTTCATCATAATCATTGTTCCTCGGACAGGACAGGACATGGGCAGCCAGTCATTGACTTTTACACTCCCTTATATGGTCTACCAAAATCAAAAAGCTACTACGAAACCCAGTGACATCTGTGTGTGGTGCTCTGGAAATGGGATGTTTAGAGCGAGGGCTGATATTGTCACATTGAGAATATTGTTGAACACGGGATGTTTAGAGCGAGGGCTGGTAT
>JABTXL010009415.1:5853149-5880252 GCA_025134845.1 Neodon shergylaensis | reverse complement strand
ATTGAGAATATTGTTGAACACGGGATGTTTAGAGCGAGGGCTGGTATGTAATGTTGAGAACACTATTGAACACAGGATGTTTAGAGCGAGGGATGGTATGTCACGTTGAGAATGTGTTAAACAGCTTTTCACAAGCCAACCCTGCCTTGCAGGAGATGAAATTAAAATGGCAGAATGAGCAATTTGAAGACCAAGACCCAGGGTCTTTTAGAAAAGAGCCACTGGGGGAGGGGGAGGGAAAAGGGAGGCGGGGAGGAGGCAGAAATTTTTAATAAAATAAAATAAAATAAAAATCCAAGCTGAAAAAAAAAAGAAGAAAAGAAAAGAGCCACTGTTCTTTTGAGGGACGCCATCTCAGGGCTGTCACTGTAAAGACCAGATCCCTGACACACCAGCAGTATCAGTTCCAGGGGAATGAGTAGCAGCAGGTCTCTGGAGCTTTAAGGAAGGAATGTCTGTGATGGTGGTGGAGGGAGAAGATGGCATGAAAGCGAAGCTTGCCTTTCCTCACATACAAGGCGTTTTGTACCAGGGTGGCCTTGTGTGTCAACTTCAAGGCATTCTTCCCTGGAAATAAGGGGGGAAAAGGTGTTTTTCTCATATCCATCCAGCTTGGGAGATATTCTGTTAGTGAGATATGTCCCTTCCCTAAAGAACACTGAAGTATTATACGTACTAACAACGTAACATTAAAGAAAGGAAAAGAAAATTCTACATTTTTGATGAAACGTGATTAAAATTGGTATTTTAAGCTCTACGTACCCCAGCCGTCAACAGTCACTAAAATGCACACACTTCCACAGTTTCTTCCATTCCTTCGATGCTCTGTGACTCATCTGTCATTGCTATTTCCTTTTAAAATTTATTTTTATTTTATATCTATGGCTATCTTGCCTGGGTGTATATCTGGGTACCACAAAGTGCCCAAGGAGATGAGGACAGTAGACCTCCCAGAACCAGAAGTACAGACTACCACATGAGCCACCAGGTTGGTGCTGGGAATCGAACCCGGGTCCTCTGGAAGAGCAGCCAGAGCTCTTAACTGCTGAATCATTGCCCCAACCCTAGCACTACTGTTTTCTATAGGGTTGGTCCTATCCTTGCCAGCATGAGTTTTCCCCATTTGTCTTTGGTACCCTCTCTCTCTTCTTAGCTGGGGCCTTTTTAGGCCTGGGCTTTGGCTTTGTGGGAGCACGGTTATCAAACAACCCTGCAGATCTTATGAGAAGCTTCTCCTGCACCTTGGCTTTATTTGCCTTAGCATCACCTTTAGTCTTTCTTTTTCCCACAGTGGGAGCATTGGGGGGACATAAACGTAAGGTGCAAGGATGCAGCGTCACCTGGCTTCAGCCCATCCCAGCATCATGCCTGTTTCTTCTGCACATGTGGGTTGGTTACTTGCTGCTTTATTATTTATTTTAAGAGGCTTGAAGCCATTTACATAATCGCTCTGAGTCCTGTTTTTTTCAATGTGTGTATGTGTGTGTATGTGTATGTGTGTGCGTGGGTGAACAATTTGCCGAAGTCAGCTGTCTTCATTCTGTGTTCAATATGTGTGTGTGTAAGTGTGCGTGCGCACACACAAACAACTTGCAGAAGCCAGCACTCTTCACCCCGTGTGTCCCTGGGATTGAATCAGCCTGGGTGGCAAGTGTCTTCACCTTCTAAGCCATCTCACCTGGCCTTGAGCCCTAATTTTTGTATCATTTTAACAGAGAGGATGAGTAAATAGTTGCTATAATGCTAATGAAAAAGGCAGGGACGTTTTCTGCTGTTTCTCTTATATCATATTGTGATTTCATGGCAGAAGGGATTTTTTATTGCATGACTATTATGAAATATATGCAAAATGGAGATTTCAGGGAAGTACAAGGTTGTCCAAGTTATCACCTATAATATCAGCTAATGGAGATTAAAATATAAAGTATCGTGTGTGTGTGTGTGTGTACAGAGAAGCAGGAAAGGAACCCTGGGCCCCTGGGCCACACATCTTTCAGCTTTTTGTTAGATGCTTTGGAGAATGACACAAAGAAGCAGTGGCAGTGGCATGTACCCTGAAAGTCATACAGACCTTCATTTCAAGAAGTGATTTTGATCATCAACTATCAGTCAAGGATCCAGTGGAATGGAGAAGGTCTCTGCTCTCGTGGAACTTACATCTTAGTAGGCACAGAGATGTACCTAGATGCTATACCATAAATATGTTAGTGAGCTGAAGGAAATTGCAGATAGAAGCTAGAGAGGGGCTTTCCCTTTCTGGGAAGGAGAGACATGTGAGCTAGAATGAATGACAGGAAGACTAACAGAGAGCTGTGTGGTACAAGCAATCCAAAGAAGGGCACTGTGGGTGCAGCTTGCTGGGAGGGTGGAGCGGACAGTTCTGTAGGGTCAGTCTGAGGAAGCCAGTTGAGCTGAGTTTTCCCTTAAGTTAGGTAGGAAGCGCTTGACTTTCTTAGGTAGGGGATAATACCTTAGCCTTGCCTTTGGGAAGTTTCCTCTGCCTGTGATGCTGGAGAGAGGGAATACTGCTTAGACAAAGTGGGAGATGCAGATGGACTCATCTGCATTCTAAAGAGAATGTGGGGAAATGAGCTAAATGAAGGCTAGTTCCCAGCTTGTCTGATAGAGAACTCTTGCAATGGTCAGGACATCTGGTGTGGAGCCTCATGGAAGGAAACTGGGGCATGACTTTGTTGGTGTTAAATGCGAGCTTTGGTAACAACACCATCGCTGTTGCTGGTTTGGGTTCCTGGGAAAGGGCGAGGCTAGAAAAGTGAACTTGAAGCTTCTAGGCCAGGGGGCTGACTGAAGTGACTCCTGGACAGTTCTGAGACTTTGCATATGGATATTATCCTACAGTGTGGCTGGAAAAGACCCAGCCGGGACTGGAAGGAAGACCAGGCAAATGGATTCAAAGCCAAATGAGCATGAGCATAGTGCCAGAGAACTCCAGTGTACAGCACCGAAGGCTGATGGACGCCAGCCCGCATATAGGCTGCTTGCATTTGGGGACCTTCTAGAGGGCAGAGTAGAGAGGGGAGTGGTGAAACTGTGAAGAGAAAGAGTTTCATAGAAGGGCAGTGGGCCGTTCCAACAGTTTTCCTGAGCTAATAGGAGTTCACCCACTCCCCCTGGACAGGGAAGGGACCAACATAGGATCAAACCAGACCCTCAGAATGTGGGTGACAGTTGTGTGGCTGGGGCAGACTGCTGGGCCACTGGCAGGGACACGAGGATTCATCCCTACTGCTTGTAATGGCTTTTTGGAACCTATTCTCTTTGGATGCATACCTTGCTCAGCCTAGATTTAGTAGGGAGAGCTTTAGACCTTCCCCAAAGCAATGTGCCTTACCCTCTCTGAGGGGTGGACAGGGATGGGATGGGGAAAAGGGGAGGGAGTGGGAACTGGGATTTGTATGTAAAATGGAAAAAGATAGTTTGTTTTCCTTTTTAAAAATTAAATTAAATAATGATAATAATTTAAAAAGGGCAGTGGGCCTTGTGACATCAGCACCCTGGAGGGACGGTAATTCCTCCCTGGGAAAATTAAAGTGCTCCTTACCATTGAAGATCCCTGAGGTCTGTGCTTGCTTTCCTGTCCAAGATACTTCACCAATTAGTCTTCTTGCCAGCCTTAGGTGAGTGAGTGGTAGGCCTGGAATGGCTTTGCAATTTGTTTCTTTGCCTTTGTCTTATAATCATCTATGCGGTTGTAGGGGGCCTTTGGAGTAGGCAAGAGCGCAGGCCCAACTGGGTTTTTATGTGGATGGTGAAATAAGGCAGTAATGTGTGGAATAAGAGATTAGGGTGTGGGGAGATGGTGGAACCAAGGCAGAATTGGTTTCTAAGTGCAGAGCCACTTTTCCTATGTATTACTGAGGAGGAAACAATATCAGCCACAGGTTCAAGTATGGAAGCAAAGACTCTAAGTAGTAAGTAGTTACAGTACCTAACATAGCAGGTGTGAAAGCCTCAGCCTCCTTTAGTTCCTGTATCCTCCCTACTTCTGAAAAAGATCTGAAGTCACCCGTCTGTAGACACACATCGCAGAACTACTTATGCATCCTACCAATACTTCCTGATTGTCAATAATGACCCAGCAGAAGAGCCTGGGCTGCCATGGTCTTCCCTTGGGGAAGACACAGAGGAAAGCAGTTAGCTCTAATATAATAACAGCCCAGAATAGGAGAATGATTTCCATCGGATTCCACTTCCACAGGGTGTAGAAGGGGGTGAAAGCTGCCGGTCAGGAAGAAAAGAGGTACTAGAGGGGAAGCAGAGGGCAGAGCAAGGACAGATGTGAGCACAGCTGTGAGTGCAGCCTAGGAAGCCCGTGCTCTTGGGAGCATGTGCTGGGGGTGAGGATGTGCTTCTGGCCTAGGCTAGAGCCGGAGACAGACTGGGCGGGACTTTACATTGCAGGCAGTGGAGAACCCTGGGCTTTAGATGGGAGCATCATTGATCTCTGTTGTTGAAGGAAGAGTAGAACCTTACACATCAGTCTGACTTTTCTATTTAATTTTTCCACTGTGTGCGCAGATGCTGAAGTTCCTTGTCCCTGACGTGAATTGTTACCACATCAAATAAATTGCTTCTCAAACTCGTATTCTTCCCTCTCCAATACTGTCTGTATTTTGTCCCATCAAAATACACCTGCATGTATGGTTATTGTCTCATGCATCATAGGGTCTTCAGTGAGTTTGAAATGATACAGAGTTCTATATTTTTCATGGCACTGTGTGAGAACAAGTTTTCCGTAAGGGTCATTTTGTTAAATAGCATGGGAGAATAAAAATTCTCTTTAATGGGCACATTTTAGCTCAGAAATTTGGGGGGGTTGCCTTTTCTAAAAGGAAAAGGTGCAGCTATGTTTATGTGAAAGAAACAAGAGAGCCTTGTTTAGGAAGATCTTCTTTGTCTCGGAGGTGGCATGTGTTACCTTTGTGTGACTGATTGTGTGAGCGGTCAGTGAGTCGTCCATTTACAGTGGCTCTAGTGGCCCTCCCTTCCTTCCTCCTTGGGTAGCACCTCATGTACCCTGACAAGTCATGTACAATGTGCCTTTCAAATAAGGGCTTTTCACAGGGGAAAGCCACTGGTATGGCTGAAATGGTTTAGGACATAAACTGCTAACGATAATTTCAGTAACTATCAAAGAAACCCCAACTACTTTGTAATAAATCCCTTACACAATGAAACTGTAGTGGAAAACGCGAGTTTATTTTTTCATTCTTTCGTGCCACCTCCTACCTCTGAGAAGTTAATGGTTGAAGGAAAATTCTCAAGCCCAGCAGATCATGTCTAATATTTGGCTTGGTAGGATTAATATTTTACCGCAGTGACAGTAGGAGCGCTGTCCCACTTTTGGGGTGATTATGTAAACTAATGAGCCTCATCCATTACAAAAACTTAGGGAAGCAAAAAGCTATTTATCATGTGGACTGCTTTGCCTGTACTCCGAGGACACTGAAGTCAGTATTAAGCACTTGCAATGAGGTCGCATTTAATTAAGTTTTGCTCTCTCTGTGACGCTGAGGTTCATAATACGTGACACTATGGAAATGTTTAATACTGCTTTATTTTCCAAAAGCTCAAGGCTTTGTTTTTCTTTGCCTTGCTCCACTGGCTTGACATTGGCTTTCATCTAAGTTTACTGTCCTCTGAGGTTTTTCCATTACTGCAGATAGGAAAGAAGCGGAAGGCTGGCGGCGATGTAATTGCATAGCTCTACCACTAGAGGGAAGTGACTCTAGTGTTTATCCTGGGGAAGGATATAAGTAGCTCTGACCCTGTCCCTCCTCTTGGAAGAGCTTGTCCTTGGCCTTGGGGGCACCTCTGCTTCTCTCCTGAGGAGAATCAAGAGGCAGAAGGGGTAGAATTAAAGATGTTTCTCTAGTATGTGAAATTAAATACTCATCCATTTCCTTCAAGACAGCTCCTCCTAATGGGCTCTTTGCTTTTCTTTCTTTTTTTTAATATTTATTTATTTATTATGTATACAATATTGTCTATATATATGCCTGAAGGCCAGAAGAGGGCACCAGACCTCAGTACAGATGGTTGTGAGCCACCATGTGGTTGCTGGGAATTGAACTCAGGACCTTTGGAAGAGCGTTTGGTTGGATTTTTTCCCCTGTGCTAAGACACCATAACCAAGGAGTTTATTGGGGCTCGTGCTTCCAGACGTTAGAGTCAGGGGCATGGTGGCAGGCAGGCAGGCACTATGCTGCCCCAGTAGCCAAGAGCTCGCCTCATTTTCTGAAAATAGGAATCAGGAGCAGGAAAGGTGCCAGCTAACTGGTAATGAGGTGGGCTTTTGAGTCCTCAAAGCCTGCTCCCCCAGCGACACACCTCTTCCAACGAGATCATGCCTCCTAGTCCTTCCCAAACAGTCCTGCCAGCTCTGGCCCAAGCATTCAAACGTATGAGTTTGTGGGGGCCATTCTCATGCAAACCTCACAGCAACCCTTGCTGGCGATCCTTCTGTCCGCTAGGTGGGTCATGACTCCAACTTCTAGGACATTAATCACTCTTCTTAATGCTCAAGCTGTTAACATAATCCTATTTGCAACCTGTGAGGTAGGGTACTTAGGGGCTAAGCAACTTCCCCAAGGTCACTGAATTCCTGCAGTCTGCTCCTGCCGGTCTGTTGTTATGAACCCAGGCAAGGATTTCAGCATCTGTGTCCTCCACTGTGCTAAGATTGAACACCGCCTCTCCTCAAACGTGAAGATACATTAACATCCACAGAAGCGTTACATTTGCAAACTGTTTTCATCAACATCTTTACAGTCTTCTACGTATGTGTGAGGACTGCTGAGATTTAAAGCAAAAATATTAAGCATAACGTGTTTTATGGGTTGAAAAGAACTGTTTGATGTAGAATGCCGGAATACTGTGAGGTGTTTGACAGAATGTCAGGTGAAGCTGCCAGAGGCTGGAACTGTAGGACCTCAGTGTGTTTAAATGGCCCCATGCTATGCCTTCTCTCTGAGTCTCTGGAACATTCTGTATCTACCTCTCGTCCCAGCTCCCTGCTCCGTATTGTCCTTGTGGGACATGAGCTCTCATCTTCAAACCCAGAGGAAGTGTTGAGCATGTGGGAAACGCACTTGACACTGATCAGCCGGAGGTCTCACTACTTCACTGATGGGTGTGGCAACCCAGGTGTATGTCAACAGTTGGGGAGCCTGTGGTATGTGGGACCAGATGCACAACCTCAGCATTGATGTCATAGCCTGTGGTATCTGGGATTGGATGTGCACCCTCAGTGCAGAAGTAGGATTGGATCAAAATCCCCATCAGTACATAGGTCTGGTCCTGAGAACATCTTTGTTTCGTATGGTGAAGCGTGACCTGCTTTCCTTACAGACTTCTGAAAGCAGTTTCCTTAATAAAGGTAATTCAGTTTTTGATAAGCTTTTACAAGAACTTCCCAAGTATACACTAAAAAAAACACTAAACCAATTTTTTTAACCAAGGGGCCAAACATATTTTTTAATAAGAAAATTGACATGGTAGTTTTATTTTAGTTAAAAGTAAAAGTATTTCTAGGCTCTCTTAAATCTCTATTTTAAATATTTTTTCATGTCTTATTTTTGTAAATTAAAATAAGTCTTTGATCTGTGCCAAGATATTTGGAGGCCACATACACGTGAAACAGCTAAGAATTTTGCCTTTGTAGTCTGATTCTCACTATAGTAGCCCTGTTGCAGAAAGTGAAATTGAGATTCAAAATTCGCTGATTGTTGACAACCTTCTGGAGTATTTCGTGTGGCCAGGGCTAAGATTGTCCCATAACTGAAATTAATGGTTGATAGGTGGATTTGTAGTCAAACTTTAGTTATTCTCTTTGATCAAAGAAATAAAAATAATGACCCGTTTAAAACAGTCAGCTATGTCCTTAGAAGCTGTCAAGGTTTTAAATTTGTTTATTTTTGTTTATTATGCCAGTTTGATATTTGGATGTCAAGAGCCATATGGATACTCTGTATCACTTCATCCCAGTTGATGATAAATGTGACTGGCCATGCTTACGTTATTTTCTTTTAAATATCTGGTGTGTGTGTGTTTTCTCTGCCTGTATTTTATGCATACTACGTGCATGCTTAGAAATGGTTGTAGCCACACGTAGGTGCTGGAAATGGGGAAATGGAACCTGGACCCACTCGAGAACACGCTCCTCACTGCTAAGCCCCCTTGCCAGCATCCTGGATGCATCTCTGTGAGACTTTCTCGCAAGTCACTAGGCTAGTCTTGGAGACTTCTGGATGGGAATGCATTCCAGGATTTATTCATTTATTTATTTATTTATTTGATATTTAGTAAGTTGATTAGATGTCATTTGGGAAAGAGAATAGCATTTTATGAATTTAGTTCCATCCTGAAGTGTTGCTCCTTCGGATAAAAAAGGAAACCCAGCAAGGTTTAGATTCGTTTCAGTGACAGTGCAGTGTGGCTCTGAGATGCAGGAGCTGAATTTGCCTCCCTGCTCAAGCGACTGTGGCCTGGGTTGTCCCGAAGTACCCACGGTTTAGAATGGCTGTTACTGAGACCTCAGGACCAGAACAGTCTGCTGTGCATATGGTGCAGTTACTGAAAATCCATTGGGACTGCAGAAATGGTTCCGTGATTAAGAGCCCTGCTGCTTTTGTAGAGGACCCTGGTTTGGTTTCCGGCATCCATCCAGACAGCTCACAGCCACCTTTAACACATGCCAGGCAGCTTAAACCACTCCAGCTACAGGGGATCCAACACTCTATTCTGGCCTCCAAGGGCATCTGCCCTCACTTGCACAAACCCACCTATAGACTCCTGTACACACATAATTACAATTAATTCTTTTAAGGGGAAAAAGACAAAACTAGGTGTCCTTTTTTGACTTGGGTACTCTTTTTGTTCATGTGTTTATTGTGACCCCTTTTGTCATTGTTCTTTGCTGCCCTTGAGTATATACCATGTTGAAAAAAGTCAGGAATGTATGGCATAGTTTCTATTTATACAATGCCACTAAATCTGCTTTCACCCTTTTCAAAAGTGTCCTTATTTGCATATTTATGAAGTGATGGGTGCAACCCTTTGGTGACATGCTGATGGATGGGTAGTCTTGTCTTGGAAACACATCTATGAGATTTTCTGATTTGGGGACAGAGACAGTCCTCTGTTACACACTCCTTGTCTCACTCTCTAGTAAAAACTAAAATTAGCAAATAATCCCTCCTTTTAGGTTTATAGTGGTTCGTTTTGAGTTTGTCCCAAAAGATTCATATGTTGGGACCTTGGGACTCATAGTGGTGATTCCAAGAGAATGTGGGACCCAGGCAGGTTCTCCAGTCCCAGAGATCAAGGCCAGAGAAGCCGCACACCGAGAATAAAAGCATTATACTAAAGACTTTATAAGTTGTAGGCAAGAAGTGGGTTTGTGCCCAAGTATGGTCAACAGCTGAACACTTTAGGCAAGGACTTGGGGAGGGGGGAGCTGGCAACTTCAGGGGAGGAAGTTGCCATAGTCACCAAGAATGCTGAAGTGGGCATTTTTGGTGCCTTCCCTTTGTTCGAAGTTGGTGGGGTTTGGAGAGAGGAATGAGGCTTCTCAGACCGGGCAGGAGTGAGCTGGAGGTTCCAACTGAACACTTACGTCACCAGAACTGAGGGGAAGCTAATGCCATGCTTTCCAGCCTCCAGAACTGTGAGCCAGCCTAACCTCTATTCTTCATCGAGTGTCTACTCTTCGGTGCTTGATTGTAGCAGCAGAAAATGGACTGATACAGTGTTCTGCAGGTTACTGGCCGCTCACGGAAGTGGCTCAAGGCCTTTTCTGTGATAATTACCAGCTGGCTCTTTTGAAGCCAGGTGTTCTGCAGTGGCATTTTTTGAAGCTCCTCTACTAGACGATTATTAGTATAAATAAATGAAAGTGTTGTTTGGGGATGGACAGAAAGGAGTTTGACAGTCATATCTAATGCCATTCAACATAGTAGATGATGATTAGCTTTTCATTTCTGGCAAATGAAAGCCTCACTCCTGGGACAGGTGAAGGTTGCCCACACACACCTGGAGAGAGCCTGGACCTGCTTGGTTGTCTGTCAAGCAGTATTATTTGAAAGTCATTGGAGTTGGTTCCAGAAAGATGAGCTGGTGGTCAGGCTGACTGACTGATGACATCACTTGCTAAACACCAGAAAACAGCTTTTTTTGAAAGTCTGATTATGACTTTTATAGAGCAGTCTATCAGCCCTGGCTATCTATGTAGACCTACTGTGTAGACCAGGCTGGTCTCTAACTCACAGAGATCCATCTGCCTCTCCCTCCTGAGTGACAAGATTAAAAGCATGTGCCACCATGCCCAGCTAGGAAACAACTTCTTAAAGAATGTTTTAAGACCCGGGAAAACCATATCATGAATAAAATAATTAAATTTCCTAGTTTTCTGTGAATCCCACAGGTCTTTTTCTGCGTATCCATAGGATTATCATTACAAGCATAACATAGTCCTTTTTTGTTGGGTTTCTGGGGCCGATTGCCATGCTGCGGTATCAGTTCACAGAAGCCGTTTATTTTGGTGCCTGCATAGGTAGAGGATAGGTCATCCACCCTCTTGACTGAGGAAAATAGAGTGTCTACATCAGTAGCAAGCAGCCTCTCAGTGCTCTGCATCTTCGTGTCTCTGCTCCAGAGAGAAGGGTTGGGGAGATGGGGTGGAGGCCATCGCCTGCTGGGAAGCTTCCCCATAGGTGCTGAAGCACTTCTCATGGAATTCAGACTCTGCCTTGATGAGCGGACTTTCCCCATCACCAGCATCTCGCGCTGGTCACTCAAACCCCCAACTCTAAAACACAACTCCAGGGAATGGTTCACATCGTCACCATAATCAACTAAAATGTTACTACTTAGTTAAAGCAATAGGTAAAGATGGCTAATTTTGGAGGAAGACCAAGAAGATGTAGGAATGACCTTTCGCTAGAGGAGGTGGTGTGTTGGGGAAAGGGTGCCCACAAAAGTGTCTGAGTGCCAGAGTGTGCTCAGGTCAGGCAACGAGACCACTTGCCTTTGCAGCTTCTCCATTTAGGGATGGAAGAATTTATAATGGAAACTGACCTGCGTGAGCCGGAAGGTGTAGGCTGTGAGGGTAGCGGCCAGCAGGTCATAACCTTGAGCACTGCTGATCTAACACCTTGAATTCTCATCTTCTCTTTTGGAGTTGTGTGTGTTGATTTTGTTCCCAGAAAGATTGAGTTTCCAACCTTGGAAAAGGTCACCCTGCTCAAGCTCCTGTTTTTAGCCATCCTTTCAGGAAACAAAACAAAACTGTACTTCAGCCATCTTTATTGTAGAGGAGCATTAAGATGCTACTACAAGTTTGGAGTTCATACATTTAATAAAGCATTAATATCTACCTAAGTGTCATCCACTTAAATTTGTATTACTATTTTTGTTTCTCATTATGAAGACTGTTTATAATAATAGCACTTAAGAGAAAAATATCTGAGGGTTGGAGAGATGGCTTAGTGGCTAAGAGCACTGGCTGCTCTTGCAGAGGACTTGGGTTTGATTCCTAGCACCCACATAGTGTCTCACACCATCTGTAACTCTAGTTCCAGGGGATCCAGTGCCCTCTTCTGGCTTCCAGAGGTACTGCATGCACATGGATGGATGTCTGTACATTTAAGCACTCAATATGCTCAAAAAAATTAAACTAAGGGTAGAGAGATGAATCAGTGGTTAAGAGACTGACTATTCTTTCAGAGGACCCAGGTTTAATCCCTGCCACCCATGGAGTCTCTCACAACTATCCAGTTCCCAGTTATCAGACACCGTCTCCTGACCTCCTCTGGAACTAGACATACATACGGTATCAGACACCCGTACACATAGAAAATATTTTTTCAAAGTGCTATTTAAAAAAAAATCAAGCAGGCATTGTGGTACCTGCCTTCAATCCCAGCACTCAGGAAGCAGATGTAGGCAGACCTCTATGAGTTTGAGGTCAACCTGGTCTACATAGTAAGTTCCAGGACAGCCTGGGCTACACAGAAAAACCCTGTCTTAACCAAAACTTTTATATATATTTTTATTATTATTTTTAAGAAAGACAAATCAGCTAGCCAAGTGACAAAAGGCACCATGGGTTTGGAAATGCCTCCTCGTGGCTTGTAAGTAGCAGTTGGAGAATTAGGAGAAAATAAACAGGTTTGGCTTTTTTTCTTTCCCAGAAGCTTAGAAAATAATATGTGTATATATCCATTCATCCTGAGTGTCTACTTTGTACTTGAGGCACACGCTGGTGAATAGCATCTGTCCTTGTACTCGGAGAACTCAGAGCCTGGTGGGGAACTAGACCTGTAAACACATCCTCATGCCGCAGAAAAGTGATCGCTGTACAGGAGGCATGCCATGCACAAATGCATCGGGGAGCCTGCAGGAGAAAGTCAAACAAACTTTGCTGGAGGGTGACCTTCCAGCTCTCACTTGAAAGACAAAAAAATAAAATAAATTAAAAAAAAAAAAGACAAACGGAAGGTTCCCAAGCAAAGGAGGTGGAAATGCTAGAAACAGGGACCAGAACGTGCTAAATGTGTGGCAGGGCTCGCTGTGTCCGGGGAGCCAAAAGTAATGTGGTATGGTGGACAAGTGCATATTTTATCATTGAAGCATAAACCGTGCGATGGCCCACATCCAGGGACTAAGCGGGAGAGATAACGACAGATAACATAATAGAATAGCCTATCAGAAGACATCTTAATTTTCTTGAGATGTGCCTCGCAAAGTCTACAGTAGTCACCTGATGTGCTGTGATGCCAACTCCTCAGCTCTATTCTCCAAAGCCACAAAGCATCTGGTGCAAAGAGGAGGCCCGGAATCTGCATTTCCCACTCAGTCTGAAATGAGCCAGTGTTGGGAGACAGAGACCACCTGCAGAAGTGTTACTGGGCAGCAATGCTGAGCTGTTGAATGTTGTTTCTGGGGTCAGTGACAGGACCACAGGCAGCAGTGAGGGCTGGATGGGGTGGGGGGGACAGCTTCACAGTGGTAGGGAGACTGAGGAGAAGGAGGGGCTCTGACTTCATCCGGGTCAGAAATGATGGCCATCACCAAGGGAGAGCCCAGAGGCAATGTTCTGTTTTACTTGGGAGGCAGAGGCAGGCAGATCTCTGAGTTTGAGGTTAGCCTGTCTACAGAGTGAGTTCCAGGACAGCCAGAACTGCACGGAGAAACCCTGTCTCAAAAAACCAAAAATAAAAAAATAAAATTATTTTGCTTTGTTCTTTTATCATTTTCTGTGCTATGAAAACCTTCTACTTTCCCCCTTCCTGCTACTTTTAAGCAGCGTTTTCTCTTTGGCTTTCCAGTGTCTTCTATGGGCATGTCAACTGGCTTTTCTACTTTTTCCCGTGATTATTATAAAGGTATATTATTCTTTATAACTTTGTATGCACTTGATCTCCTAAGGGTCACTAATGGGGACAGTCTTTATTTCACAGTAATTAAATACTCAGCTTTCGTCTGCTTTGGTTGCTTTTAGGAACTCTTGCTAGAATTCTTAATAAGTAAAATATCTCTTTAAAAACCATTTTATGATCATCGTGGTGTTTGTAATTTTTTTTTAAATAAAACCTGGGACAATATATCTGATATATTGTATATATGTTTTTGGTACCAAAAAATTTGTACTGTCTTTTTCATCACAGCCTAAATAATGAAAGACAGTAAAGTTGGAAATGTTTAGGCCCATAGAAGGTAACAAAGTTATGTGTGCTGGCTTACAGCCATTCAGTAGCTCCAATGAGGCCTGTCAGTTTTCACGTATATTTTCCTGTATAATTTTCAAGGCGGCTTCCTGTCATTTATGAGCAATGAAAGAAGAAAGCGTGCAGTGTAATATGGAGAAGCAGGCTTCGAATTCAAAACAGTTTGCATAAAATGCACAGCTCCACCGGTCTGCAGATAGCCAATGCATATATTCAATGTAAAACAAAACACTGTGCAGATTTATAACCCAACTGGCTTCAAAATTACCCATTTGCCAAGTTGCCACAGACAGGTAAAGATTTATGCCTGGAAGACAGTGAGATTTTTCATTTTTTTATATTATAGAAGTCCTGGGAGTAGGAATGGCTGCTTTTTAAAGGCAGTGTTAGTATGTACTTTCAAGGCCCGTAGAGCTTTACATATGCATCTTATTCCCTGTGTCAAAAACATCAATCACAATTTATGAAAATGTCACTGAATGTGTGTTCTTTCTTAATTTTGTAAATTCTATAGCTTTGCCTCCCATTCTGAGGAGCTTGAACCTTCACAGTCATGAGAACAAAACTGCCCAGTGTGTTGGTTTTGGAAACTGAAATTAGACTTTTTTAAAAATTAAAAATAATTAGCTAGTGAACCTCTTAGCTGGCAGTGTGCTTAGTTATTATGTAGGAACCTCTGGGTTTGCTGTCCTTTACCTCATAAACCAAGTATGGTGACGGTGCTTGTGATCCCAGCACTTGGGAGGTGGTAGAGGCAGGAAGATCAGAAGCTCAGGTCACCCTTGGGGGTATATTCTGCATGAGATCAGATAATAATAATATTGATGAAAATGTAAAATGTTTAAATAATAAAAGTATAATCTCACACCGATAGTCGCTGAAATGCTTTATTTTTATTTTTGATATAATATTTTAAACAGTCATTGAGCTCCGGTCTTCAGTTGTTTCAGGAGCAATTCTCATTTTATCCATATTGTAAAAACATTGTTCTAGCTTCCTCCAGCTACTGTAACCACCTAGACAGACAAAGTAAGTGAATTCTTGAGGCTTCAGGTGTTCACAGTTTTAGAGGTCAGAAGCCCAAAGTCAACTTTCCCTGGACTGAGCTAAAAGGGCTAGGCGGGAGTTCCCCTCCCCCCACTCCAGCCACATTCTTTGCATTCCTGGGCTTTTGTCCCCCTTCCCCTTTCTGACTGCATTAACCTCTCTTCCTACCTCCCTCTGCCCTTCTTTTAGAGAGACTGTGGTGATTGCACCTAAGGGCCAATGTGGGTGACCTGGAACCCCTTCCATTAATCACATCCCCAGAATGGCTCTTGCCATGCAGGTACCATAGTCACAGGCTCTCCAGAGTTTAGCCTGGATGTCTCTGGAATCCGTTATCCAGGCTACTGTCCTGGTCGGTTCCTTCAGTTCCAGTTATTGACTATTTTAGGACAGATTGTCTTCCTTTCGAACCTTCAGGCCCACCCTCCCCAACACACACATCAATACTATCCATCATAAGCAGTGCTGAATTTATTTCCATACCTGAAAATCTTATCCATATGAGGTAGTATTGTATTATATATTGTCCACACATTTATTTGTCATCTGTACATATTGTTAATTTCAAAGACGTGAGGAGAAAGACCACCAACCCAAATTCATGAGAGGAAACATTTTGATTCATGTGTACAGGTTACCCCCCACTGAGGCAGGGTTCAAGAGGTCAGCATTGGATGTGGGCAAGATGAGGGTTTTTATAGCTCAGGGGAAGGGCATTCCCAAGTGGAAGATTTGGCAGGCAAATGGGCAGGGTTACAGAAGCAGAACATAGCAAGCTGGTCATAACAACCTCTGGTGAAACAAAGACACGTTTGCAAGGCGGTCATAACAAGGTAGGTGGCCATAAAAGGGTGGCTCTAACAAGGTAGTCATAACAACTTTCTTGAAACAAAGGCATGGTTGCCATTTCCTGGAACAGGCAGTATAGAACCGTTTATAGTTAAGTTTATAGATGGGACATAGCCCAATCCTTGAGGAGCAGAAGTTTAATCATAAACAAGAATGAATTTAGTTTGTCTTTACTACAATACTGCTTTCAAGCCTAAGATGGAGGCAGGGCTGGTTTATCAGTATGTGTTTGTTCATATGTATTTGTATGTGTGTTTTCGTCCTCCAAATTGATTATAGAACATTGGTACAGAGTACTTGTCTCCCTATGCCTTCACTGACATTGAATACTAAAGTGTTTTAATCTTTGACAGGTAAAAATCATACCTGATATTTTTAATCACAGTTCTCTGATAACTGTTCATGGCTGACATTTTGTTTATGCCCCTGTGAGTTAACATTTCTTCAAAAACTTCTATTGGTATCAAAATTATGGGACTTAATGAAACTCAGCTGAACCTTGCTTGGAAACTGCCTGGCTGACTTCCATGTCCTCACCGATATGTTATCCTGCTTCATGTCAGTTTGAATCAGCTTTAACAATAGAGTAACATTCTCCTCATTGCAGAAGCACCGTCTCTACCTCTGTCTGCACGCTTCTTTGTGGTACTTTCGTCACAACTCCTTCCTCCCATTTTAATGGGGATAATTTTCTATAACCATAGTTACCTGACCTGGAAAAATACTCGAGAAAAGATGAACTGATAAATTAACCATAATCTTATGTTACAGAAAGGTCTTGGTGTCCGCTCTAAAGGGCTAAATATAACCACACCGACTCTCTTCAACCAGATTGTCACTTCTTATAATTGCGCTGTAATTCATGCTCGGAAGCGGAATGAGAAATGATGGACCTTGGACCCAGGCTTCTGGATCAAGTAGCACCATGTCCTTGAAGTTAGCTCCATCCTGAGATGTACTCTATACTGACTGGGGCTCACTGCAGCCACCAAAAAAAAAAAAAAACATTTAGCATTTCATCTCTTACTGATCGTATATCTATACCATCTCATAATTAAGTGCGTGTGCCTAGGTCCCGATTTTGTGGCATTTTAGAGTCTGAGATAATAGATGTTCTCAGTGCATCCAGCACATGTAAATAATGGAATGGACTTAGGGATCTGTGACACTCAAATAGGAATAGGCAGGAAAAACCTGTTAAATTTTTGACCTATGAACAAGCTTACCCTCAGTCTCTTCTTACCCTCACTGACCCCTACAGCCCTCATTGTTCGATCCCTTGCTCATTTCTCTGTCTTTGCTTCTCCTTTGTTTTAGCTTTCAACCCACTGATGGTATAAAGATTTAAAGATGAAGGAAGGAGAGCCCTAGCCTGCAAGGAGCTCTTCTCTGAGGAGAACTTATCTGAAGCAAATGTGGATATTGATAGGGACTGACCTCTGTTGTGCAGGCGCTGTCGATGATAGAACCCAGGAGAGAGATGTGTCTCACCCTCTGCTGGTGCCATGCTTACACAGAGACTACCCAGAACAAATGGCTGCAGAGTTCAGCTCAAGGCTAGGAAGATCTAGTCTTGTTCTCTAAGTGAGGCCTTCCTGTATGTGAGAGAGCAGTGACTTCGAGGAGTTGCTCTCCCTCTGTTTCATGATTATTTTGATATCTTGTTAGAGGCTCATGCTCTGTATCACTGTGATTTACTGATATGATGTGTTTATCTAATGATTCTTTAGCAATAAAAAAATCGGGAGTCAGATATCAGGGTAAGAACCTGTATTATCAGAGAACCAACCAGTAACCTCCTATCTCATCTGTTCCTCCATCCAAAAGGACTGAGATTCTCGCTAAGCCTGCCTTACTACTTTCTGTCTCTCTATCCGGCCTCAGTCCTCCAAAACTTCTATGGTTAAGTTTGGTCAGCTAGCGGCTAGCTCTGCCCTCTGAGTCAAAGCAAACTCTATTGTCAGAGTGTGATCAAAATATCACGCAACGCTGATATGTACCCCAGACGGCTGTTTTAGAGTCAAGAAGCCCACTTGTCTTATCATTTTATTGCTGGGAAGAGATACCATGACCAAGGCAGCTTATAAAGGGAGCATTCAATGTGGGAGCTCACGGTTCTAGAGGGTTAAAGTCTGTAGTCGTCATGACAGGAAGCGTGAGCATGGTACAGGCAGTCAGGCAGGCGAATTGTATTGGGGCACTAGAGAGAACGTGTATCAAGAGACGAGGAGAAGAGGGTTCAATGGGAATAGGTAGACTCCTAGAACCTCAGCGCCTGCCGCCAGTGACTCGTCTCCTCCAACGCCTCACTTTCTAATCTTTCCCAAACAGTTTTACCAACTAGTTACCAAGCATTCAAATCTATGAGCCCATGAAGGCCATTCTCATTCAGATCTGCACACTACTTAGCTATGGATCTCCCAGAACCTCCTGCCTATGGCCTTTTCTGGTAGCATGCCGTGCTCTCCTCTGGGGGGCGCTCTCTCTGACTCAGTTGTGGCCTTCTCACAGGGCCTTGCCCTGCTAGACAGAGCGGAGACTTGCCAGGGCCTCTTTCCTAGAAGTGCTTCCCTGCCCGCTCCCCAGGCCTGCCCCACCATTCTTAGCCTTCATACATATCAACCCACCAAGTTAATCTAGCATACATGTCGAGGAGCTCCTTTGGGTAGAAAAGTCCTCATTTCCCATCTTTCTCTCTTAGATTTATTGAAGTTACTGGCTGTCTGCTACCTGTGCAAACTTCTGCTTCTCCTGGGATTCTCTTCCCATTTTGCCCTTCTTTCGTCCTGTCCTGTCACCATTTCCAACTTGTCCTTCATGAGAACAAGGAGGTTTGTATATGATTCTCTGGTAAATTGTTAGGCAAGAGAAAACAGCTGTCTTTACTAATTAATTGTCTTCCCCACAACTTTATCTTAACTTATGGTTCTACTTTTTTTTTTTAAACTTTGTCTAGGATGATACAATGTGATTATTGTCTGCCATGGTTTTCAACATTCAAATATATCCCTACCAGTTCATCATCATTTATTTTTTAATATTTGAGTATTGTGGGCACCTGTATGTTTAATAACACTAGGAGACTCTTCTTTAACCTGCTGTTCTTCCTTGTGTTCTGTGTTCTTTCTCCCGAGCACAGCATCCCAGTCCTAACACCTTGTCCCAGGACACGTAGTCCCCTCATTGTATGCTGAGAAGAGTCTGCAGATACCAGCTTGTCACGCCATTCTGTGTGGCATTGATCTGGAGGGAGAGCAGGAAGTCTGTAAGGAGGACATTTGTTTTTAAGATTCAAGGGGAATGAATCGTGAAGGAGGAGACCTTCTATTGTACACCATGTCTTCCAGAGCTAGCGGCCCAGTAGGATGACAAGCTTGTTTTCCCATCGCATTTCCCCTCCTTGGAAACGCAGTGGCTGCAAGTGCCCTTCTGATGAATGAGTGAGCAGTCTGCATCCCAAACGCTCTCCTGTGCTGTGGCAGTTTACTGCTTGTCCAGCGAGCCCTTGTCTGAGTATCTATGTGTTGGCCTAGACCAGCTCTCTGCTTAAGAACTTTTCTTCTTGGTGCTGCAGTCACAGCTCGATCGCAATTGCAATTCAACTGTGCTTCCTTTTCTGTCTCTGTAATTATTTTGTCTGTAGAAAAATGTCAGTAGTTCTGACAAATTGAATCCTGTGTTTACTGACTGCCTCGTCTTCTGAATCACAGGTTCCTGAATCAAGTCAAACAGGTTAGAAGACAGGTTCCACTGGAGTGTCACACCTACTCTTATCATTAGTGAGTGTGGGAATCTATCACGAACTGGCTCTGTATTAGGTAATTCATCGCTCGCTGTGTGGGTACTTTACCTAGTCTTAGGTTTTCAGTGTGGACATCTTCCACATCTTCCCAGAAGCTTTCAGTAAAAAAATATTAAAATATATTTAGTTAATATGACTAGCATCAGGGTTGGAGAGATGACCTGGCACGTAAGCATGGACGACTGTTGCAGAGGACCCAGAACCCTTGTTGTGTTGCTCTAGGTCAGCAGGATCCAGTGCCCTCTTCTGGAGTTTTTGGACACCTGCACAGATGTATGCTCATCCCACACTTAATAATAAGAATAAAATAAGAAAAAATAATAAGAAAAATAATAAGAAAAAAACCTTAACAGTAGTGACTAGTACCTGAGAGTTTGAGATATTGCCCAACATTGAGAGCAGAGGCAGAGAAGAGGAAAAATAAAGGTTTGATTTCATCAGCGTCCTCATTTTAGCTGCTGCTGTCTTCATAGGCAGTGCCAAGTACATGAACTTTTCTAGAAGGACCATGGAGGATGTGAAAGTTGGGAAGTACAGACGTCAGGTCTTCAGTTCATCCAGAGCTGAATTCTCACTCTATGTATATCTCCGACTTGTGACTAAAAACTGTTCTAGGAAACTTAACCCCCCCCCCCAACTCTCCACCCCTCCTCCTCTTCTTCTGTGGATGCAAACCTAGCTCCATACGGGGTCTGATACTTACTTCTTAACCCTCAAATGTTGTCTGCTTTCAGCAGAGAGATACTTGGATTCACGATTTTTGTAGCACAATTTCAAATCCTCTTTCACCTTCTTGATTGCCCTTCTATGGCAGCTATGATATATAGTCACCCCTCTTCATTAGAAATCTCAGAAAGTCTGGTTTGTCTGTAGAATGTGAGGATGGTACTCAAGCAGGAGTTTTTCCTGTGGTTGACTGTGGTATTTCCCGATGCCACACTAGGAGCTGAGGAATGTTGCCTCTAGTATCCTTCCATCTCTTGGTAACAATGAGTTGGTGAGAGAGAGTCTTAAGAATGTAATAATCTTCTTGGAGGATCGTGAGGAATTTGGGGTTCTATGAGAGCACCGATGCATCTGTTCACACAGGTCACTTTGGATATCATAGAATTAGTAGACACCTGGATATTGGAACTGTGTATTCAAAAAGCGTCTTTAAAAATGTCCGTGTAAGTTAGGAGCTGTCAGGTTTCTGGAAATACAGAGAGCAATAAAGCATGGCCTTAACCTTGAAAAAGTCACATGCTGTAGGGAAGGTGGCAGCAACAGTCAATCAGACTCCAGTGTGACTGCCATCACACTAGGTAGACCCAGTTTCCAGGCCTGGTGAGCACAGAACATGCCATAGTGCCCTCAGCTCCGGGTTATAATGAGGGAAGGAAGCTTGCTTTTAGAGTCTTTATATCGTCAGTGCTGAGTCACTGATGGGGTTTTATACGTGTCATCTCATTATCCTTTATGTATGCCAACTCCCAGAGGTTGGTCCTGTTAGGGACCTATATTATAATTAGGGAAAACAGGCAGAGATGGATTAACTTGCTTAAAGTCACATTACGTGTTGAGTCCAGATTCAAAGAGAACGTGACACCTTTCTCAGAGCCATTTTCTAGAACAGTGACCCCCGACAAAATGTCATTGGCAGTGTGTGCAGACATTTTTGATGGGCATTTTTGCTATCCAGTGGAAAGAGTCTAGGATACTGTCCAACATTTTCCAAAGCACAGGAAACCCTCCAAAGCAAAAAATGCCCAGGCTACAGTGTCACTAGTGAGAATGGCCCAGGCTCACTGTCACTAGTGAGAAGTCTGTCTATGGCTTCGGAGCTACTTTTTATCTGCCTCTGAACAGTCATTTAGATGATCAGTCACCTGTAGGTATCCACTGGGTCCAAATTCTAGAGATCTTGAAGGACGCCAGAGACCAGTGATGTCCAAGTCTCCTACAAATGGGGCCCAAGAGATGGCTCCGCAGTTTATAACACTTGCTGCTCTTGCAGGTTGAATGCCCAGCACATTTAGTGGCTCACAACTGTCTGTTTTCCCAGTTCCAGGGGGTGTGATGCCCTCCTTTGGCCACTGCTGGATACCTGTGTGCCACGGAGCACATATAGACAAACAGGCACATACATGTACACAAATAAACATTTAAAAACTTAAACAACATTTTTATAAGACTGAATATTTGCATATGAGTGCCACATCCTCCCACATATGGTAAATCTTCTCTAGATAATGTTCAATATAAAATAAAATATGCAAGCTGAGTAAATAATTGCTGTAACATATTGTTTTGGGAATGCGAGCACGCATGTTCACTAGTCACACAGTTTTATATACAAGGTTTGTTGTTATTGTTAGTTCTTTGGCTTTGTATTCTTGAGACAGGGTCCTGCTGTATAGAGCAGACTGTCCTAGAACCCAGGCAGGGGTTTGTCTCAGCCTCCGCTGAGAGCTGGGATTCCACGTGTGCACCACCACACCTGGGTATTCTTTACATATTTTCACTGTGAGTATGCTTGAAGCTGTCAGTGCAAAAGGGTGGCTGTACTTCCAAACATTCAAAAACCAACAAGAGATGGATGACCTTAGAGATGACAAAGACCCTGAGCCAAAGCTCTTAGGAATTTGGAAGATAGGTCTCTTGTCACTGAACTGCTCAAGGTCTGTTTCTTGTGTGTAAAATTGAGCAGATTCTATGATTTTCTTTTATTTCTACAAGGTGCAAAAATCTGTGGAGATTCTGGAAGAAAGTAGTATTGTGGGTATGAATGCCCATTATAAGACTTAAAATCAGCCAGATAGTGGTGGCACATGCTTTTAATCCTGGTGCTTGGTAGGCAGAGGCAGGCAGATCTCTTGAGTTTCAGGCCAGCCTGGTCTACAGAGTGAGTTCTAAGACAGCCAGGGCTACACAGAGAAACCCTGTCTCAAAAAAACCAAACCAACAAACAAAAATTATCATCAAACAAACACAATTATTATTTTGGAGTCTTGGGGTGAGAAAATATATCTGTGGACCACAAGATTTATATATTATAAATTTATATATTTATATAGAAAGATACATATTAAATTAAAAGTAAATAATTTAAATTGTAATTTTTTCTTTATATACTTTTGAATATTTGTGGTCTGAGAAGTTATTTAAATACTGTGCGTTTCTTCAAAATGAAAACAGTCAGATTCATCCCTTAATTAATGTTCCTTTCAAATTCTAACTTAATGGAAGGGGAAAGAATTGAAGTTGTTAAATCAGTTCCAGGTAGTATGTGTTAATGTGATAAGCGACATAAACTAGATCCATCTTTTGGGTCCATGAGGCCAAACAGGTGTGCACTGTAGTCATCCATCGAGTGGGTGTAAACTCGTGAATTTTGTGTCTCTGAGGTTTTTGGTGAGTGTAGTGGCTTGGCGTGTGCGTGTTTCTCCCAGACAACAGGTTGTGTCAGCTCCTGGTCATCAGGCACAATTGTGGCCTTCCCTCCGAATGTGCCAGGTCCTACGGTGACTCACCCAAGCCTTCAGGTGTGTACAGCACACACTCGTGTTCTGGCGCAGCAGCTGGAGTTATTTATTTATTTTGACGGACGGATCCATTTCACACTCTGGGATAGGGGAGCTGCGAGGATGCTCCCTGCGCCTGCTCCTGGGCAGAGTACACTAGGGGGCCCGCTCTGTTTCCCCAGGAGGCCCAGCTGGGGACTGTGCCAGAGCTGGGCCACCCTCCTTCCAGCTGGACCCTACATAAAGGTGTCAGATTCAAGTCCTCCGATAGGCCAATCTTCTAAAAGTGCGTTCAAGTTTCTATGGTGTTGGTTTTTTTTTTTTTCCTCCCAGAAGGGGAGGGCAAGAGGAGCTTTTGCTGTACAAATTCTTTTCCTTGTATGTAGACGCTAAAAGGAAGCTTCGCACTGGGCATGTTCGGATGTGAATGGGTTTGCTGATAAGCAACAGCCTCCCGGAACCATAGACTTAAAATAGTCCTCCCACCACCTCCCCCCAGGAGCTGCAAATGGTATCTGCCAAACAGATGACAAAGTACCTTGGACTGAATCACACCGAGACAGCATTTTGAGCAGAACGTAGGCTAAACTCTTGTAATTACTGTTTATAGCTGGCCGGGGCTTCCTAGGAGAGGGCAAACACAAGAGGAAATAAGTTTCCTGAACCTTTCAGATGGCTGTGCACTAATTAAAGGCCAGCACGGGACGGGTAATTCTCAGACAGGCACCGAGTTGTTCCTGAGACCACAGTTCACCGCACGTTTTTTTTCTGGAGGGAGCTAATAGATAATTGGGACATTTTCCCCCCTTTATTTTTCTTCCCATCTTCGTTTTGAACTCATGGCCTTGAACTCACAGTGAATTGAAGAAAGAAAGCGATGGATATGTCTGACCCCAATTTCTGGACTGTGCTCTCAAACTTTACTCTGCCTCATTTGAGGAGTGGGAACAGACTTCGGCGCACACAAAGGTAAAAAACGCGGGATCTTCCTCTGGAGTAGGGAAGGCTTTCTCTACCAGAGGCTGGGGGCTGCCGGGTCCTCACCTCACCTGGCATTTTGTTTGTTGGTGACAGTTTGAAAAGTTTGTACCTTCTTGGGGGAGGGGGAAATTGTCTCTGTTTCAGTGGTTCCTCTCCTCTGCAGGGCTTCCTGGGGTTTCGTGAGCGCTCTGCTCAGAATTCTTTCGCAATGTGGATAATCAGACATTGCCTTGCAATGGGGCGTTTTGTCTCTGTCCATTTATCTACTTGTATTTTTATCATTTCATTCACCCAGACCTGGGCCTACTGGCATTCCTTATAGAGAGCCTCCTGGAGGCTCCCCATATCAGATATTCCATCCATCGATTCATAAGATGCGAATCTGTGTTGCAGAGATAACCCAGTGATCCTATTTCTCACTGACTGCTTTTAAAGAAGATCTGTACAACTTTAGCATTTTGACTTTTTATTGTTTTGCTGACATTTATTACTCGGATAGGGCTGGTCTTTCATTTGTACTATATATCTGACAGAATGGCTGTAGGTGGGGTAGAGTTGGTTGGGAGTCGAGATGGGACCCCTCTGCAAGTGAAAGGGAGGCCAGAGTGTGTTCGCAGATAGCGGGAGTGAGATTATGATTTAAAGGAGGCATGTCTCATCCCCATTTCCAGTAGCGTTGATGTTCTTTTAGAGGGTTACACCCCCTCCATTGTGTAAATACAGATTCTTTTTGAAAATCAAAATTTGGTTTGGCATATACGTGCTCACATGCTTGAAACGGTCCAGTCAAATAAACAGGATGCCGACTATCAGATTTGGAACTTTGCAATCTGTTCTCTGCTCTTTAGAGAAATACAAGAAAATAGCTTTTTTGGTGGCGCAATACCTGTAGCTATGGATAGTGTTAATGCAGATGTAAAGTGCTTCCAAAAGTTAGTCATGTTTCTTTTTGAATTTTTAAAGTATCTTTTGTAGCTTAGAGTACATACACACACATATATACATATACACATCCACAAATCATATACATGCTGATATCTGTGTGTGTGTGCGTGAGAGAGAGAGATCTGGAAGATTTTAAGATCATATTAATGCAACTTGAACAATGCTGACATTCCTAAATCCCATTGGATTCTTCAGCTGTTTTGCTTGTTTTATGATATACCTGGGCTCTTTCACTGTGTCCTCTTTGCCCCCAAATTTTCAACATAACAAGTAAAGTTGAGGAGAAATACAGAATCTCTGTGAATGGGCCATTGTGTCTCGCCATGCTCTAAACGCCAAGGTTCTCACCTGTTCTGTTTGGTTAGGGCATTTTGTTTCCCGGGAGGGCAGTCCTGACTGTGCCACAGTTCCGCCCTCACCTGGAGCCAGATAAAGAGGCCCTGCCGTTGTACCCGTGTGTCTGGTCCTGAAAAGCAGGTGGAACCTTTCTTCCTTGTCCCTGCCCACCTGTTGATGGTCCCATGGAAAGAGTCTGCTGCGTGAGGAATTCTCAGGCTGGACAGACCTGTGTCTTAGGACAGTATCTGGTCTAGCCTGCTCACTCCAATTAAGTCTGATGTAACCTGGGCCAGGAGAGTTGGGGAGAGCCGTTTCCACTCTCGAAGTCATGGACATATGTCTTCAGTTCAGGAAAACAGAAAGATGGGTTCTGTTCTTCCTTTCTTGGAGTCTGGTGTTTGCAAATGTGCCCTGCTGACTCCTCAGCAGCCACCCATCTACTTACTGTCTATCAACAGGATAGCCTTGCTTTGTACTTACTGATCTAGCGTCCCTGATCCAGAATGCTTAGAAACAATGTATTTTTGATTTCAGGTATTCTTGGAGTTCGGAATATGTGCATAGATGTCACTGGTGGAACGTCTCTAATTAGAAACAACTCTAAAACCCAAAACGTAGGAACGTACTCAGTTTGTGATTTTCTGGCCGTTTGGACTTTGAGTTCTCAGATGAGGGAGCTCAGCTTGTCTGTAGACACGGAAGGTTGAAAGGGCAGAGACCCTCCTGTGGTGTGTGTGGCTGCGCAGGTCAGCTGTGTCTTTCCCCAAGCATGTGGGAAATGTGTACATATTCTGTGACCTTCCCTTTCTGGGATGTCTCTTAATGGATCTAGATCCTGATTTTTCCAAGTCTCTCTCTCTCTACCTGGGAAGTCTGTCCTTTCCAACGGATCTCTTGATTCCAAAGTGTGCTGTCTTTTCTACTGGGCTACTGTCCTGTCTGGACACTAGCTGACTTGTGTGATAGATGCTACTTTTTCTGGTTCACGTCGAACTTTGTTGTTACCTGTTAGGAAATACCAACTTCTAGGAGTGAAATTTAGCTCTAAGCCTGTCAGTGAGCGTCATAGAACTCATTGGCATAGGAAGGATATACCACTTAAATAGAAGATCGGCTGCTTCTTCATTCACACCTTAAAAACCTAAGCTATGGCAGATGCTGTCACCATGCAGGCCATGGGTTTGCTTCGTCGCAGTTGTCCTGCTGGTCCAGCCTGGCACAACATTGTTCATTTCTCCGTTCACACAGACTCGGCGTCCTGCCTGGCCTGAAACTCCCAGAGTTCCCAGGGAAAGGGGCTCACAGATTGACTTTCACACATAGATATTTAGGATGGCACCGAAATCCTTGTACACCAAATGTAGTACAGCCATAGGAGGCATGGGTTGTCTGAGTATGTGCAGACTAAGGACCAGAGTCCTTTGGAAATGGTTTTTGTGTAGCTGTCTGTCCATACACCTTCCTTCTTTCCCCCACTTCCTCAAACCATCTCAATACCACTGTTCTGTTGCATGAGAGACACAGATCTGAACTTCATAGACAGGCTCTTCCCAGCTTCTCTGCTGAGAATGGAGTAAGTGCTGAATGCGACTCTAACTTCATTGATCTGTAGATATGCCTGCCATCCATTGGGAATCTCTGACAATGGAAAGGAGCTGCGGGCATCCATGTCAGCACCTGTTAGAGTGCATTTTCTTTTCCCATTGGATTAAAAACTTGGCGAAGAGGAGGTCAAGTGTCCTGCAGCCATGTCTCCTCTGGGTCACATGCTTCTGGGTTTCCTGGTTGGTCTTTGCTTGTCCTGAAATGCTCTAGAAGGCCTGGAGACGCTTGATTTTTAACTCTTTCTTTCTTTCTTTCTTTCTTTCTTTCTTTCTTTCTTTCTTTCT